>JAWRYS010000981.1:0-10000 GCA_034769895.1 Magicicada septendecula | reverse complement strand
CGTACAAGTTACAAAATGTCGCCAACAACGTGGGGCTATTAAACAATAAGAATCTCGCCCGCTAAATTACAAAATGGCGACCAACGTTTGAGGTGTGAATTAGGTAAAAAATATTTAATCTAATCAATAAATAAAATAATAATTGACCTAATTTTCGAGGCAGAACTTACGGGTTTACCAAAATACATAAAAAAGATATGCCAATACGCCCGGTTGTAAATTACACATCTGTCCCTGGTTATAGGGCAGCTAAAAGATTAGTGAAGATTATAAAAGTGAACATCGACATAATAAATAACTACAGCATAAAAAACAGTTACGATCTCGTTGAAAAAATTAAAACTATTAAATCAGCACCACAATATAGGTTGGCTTCATTTGATATAACTAATCTGTACACCAATGTACCGGTAGATGAGACAATGGTAATTCACAGAAATAGCTTAATTACAACAAATAGGTTAGGTAGAAATGAAATTGATGAGCTTATACAATTGCTAAAAACAATACTTAAACAAAATTATTTCTCTTATGATAATGAATATTTTATGCAGGAGTATGGTCTAGCAATGGGGTCACCTTTATCGGGAGTTTTAGCGGACCTATACTTGAACCACTTTGAGAATACGTTTTTAGTGTCTAGTTTTAATAAACAGCGAGATAAAATTAAATTTTACGTACGTTACGTTGATGACACTTTAATTATATTCAATGGAACGAGTAGACAAATAGAAAATTTGAAAGGATATATGAACAGTATAAACATGAAAATCCAATTTATCCTGGAAATGGAGAACAATAACTGCCTGAACTTCCTTGATCTCTCTATTAGCACATATAACGACCGATTTAGATTCAAAATTTATAGAGAGCCCACCACTACGAATGTCACTATTCATGCTGAATCGTACCATCCATATTCCCAAAAAATGGCAGCCTTCAATGCGTTTGTTCATAGAATGCTTGCTATTCCCCTTGAGCAAAAAGACAGAGTAGAAGAGACTAATATCATCAAAAGTATAGCTATCGCTACTGGGTATAACGGTGAAATCGTAGACAAGCTAGTAAGAAAACGGTCAGTAAAAATCAATAGTAAAAGCAGATTAACCGGCCCAGCTAAAGAAGATACTAAATTTATAGTAACTGAGTACACGAATGTACTACCAGTTATAGTAAAGAATGAGTTAAAGACACGTAAAATAACAGTGGCTTTCAAAACCACAAATAACATCAAAAAACGTTTTGGGACAAAGAACTCACATCCCGGATGAAGAGGAAACTGGAGTATACAAGCTTGAATGCGATGACTGCGACAAATTGTATATAGGACAAACGGGCAGACAATCAGCCGGACGTTTTAAGGAACACCTACCCAAAAGTGATATCTCGAAAACCAGATCTAGTTACGCTCAACATTTAATGATGTATAATCATAAGTACTCAGACTTCCACACAAACTTTAAACTGCTTCATAATTGCAAAAAAGATGCATACATGAACGCTGTGGAAGAATATGAGATATACAAGGCTTCTAAGTTACAAGCGGACCAACTACTTAATGATAAAGTCTCGTTTCGATCTAATCTACTGAACAACACAGCCATCGATATCGATGTGTCCTCGGGAAATGATAACGGTCATACAGGATAAAGTACAACAGTTAATCGTTGGCAACGAGACGATGCGCATCGGACTGTGCCGAGACTATATCAATGTAAAATTATGTGTGGTGTTTTTATGTGTTTTAAGTAATTGACGACCCTGTTCGGGTGAATTTGATGTTTTTGTAATATTAAAACCTGAAGATGAGGATTTATCCTCGAAACGCGTCGTTTTAGAAAATAAAACATAAGTCACAAGACGGGATGATAATACAGGTAATGCCTAATATTAATTCTAATTAGTTTTTATAATAAATGAAAAACCAATTTACCAGGAGAGATCGAAGAAATCGTCAAGACGTTTTACGGTACACGTTTCATTAGTACCTCGGACACTGTTTGCAGGTATTGACAAGTGGAATTGCACCCCAATAGCCGAAAATATATGGCGTTTATATTTGAAGGGCACAATTATCAGTTTAAAAGGCTACCATTTGGACTTGTGAATTCAGTGGCAGTATTTGTAAAATGTATGTACATAATTCTAGGACAAGAAGCCTTACAATTTACAACCGTATATGTGGATGATCTGCTAATTACTTCAGGCAACTGGGAAGATCATTGTAGAAGGGTTGACCAAGTATTATTAAAGTTAGCGGAAAATAATGTGACCCTGAAACTAGAAAAATCTAAGTTCATAGCAGATGAAGTACAATTCCTGGGCTTCAACTTGTCAGCAAATGGAATTACCCCATCACAAGAGAAGATAGAGTCAATACAATTATTCCCAACACCCAAGAACAAAAAGCAGTTACAATCATTTTTAGGCATCTGCAACTATTATAGAAAATTTCAGAGCAATTACTCAAAATTAACTTCAGAATTTTCACACCAGCTATCATCCAAAGACAAGTGGAAGTGGGGAACAGAACAGGACACCACCTTCCAACTAGTCAAGGGCAAATTTTTATAATCAGTAATGTTACACCACCCAGACTTCAAAAGAGCTTTCTACATGAATTACGACGCCAGCGACGTAAGTCTAGGATCAGTTTTATACCAAGAAGACGACCTAGGAAATCACCTTGTGATTAGCTTCGCAAGCCGAGTACTAAATAAAAGTGAGGGCAAATATCATGTGACAGAAAAGGAACTACTCAGCATTGTATTTGCTTGTAACAAATTTTTAGAAACTACATTTTGTGTTACACACTAACGGTCAGGACAGACCACAAATCAATATCCTTTCTAAAGAACTGCAGACTGAGTCATGGGAGACTGACAAGATGGACACTAGCGTTGCAGGAATACAACATCAATTGGGAGTATGTACCAGGAAAGAGCAACATAGCAGCTGATGTGTTATCTAGAATTAATATACAAGATCAAACTTTCAAGGGAGAAAAGGAGACAGTCGCCAAAATTTACCACCTCATCAAAGACAAGACGGAACTAGCTGAAATCATCAATAAAATAAAACACCAAAAAGAAAGTGATGATAAACTGAGAAACATATGCCAAAGATTAAATGCACAAGATGACAGAATCACCCCATACTACTGCATACACAATAACCTTTTATTTATCAAGGATAGACACGGATGTAACCAATGGAAGATAGTAATACCAAGAACCCTCGAGAAGGAGATCACCATGGATTACCACATTAGATATGGAAACATGGGAGCCATGAAGGTAATCAGAGCATTAGAAGAAAATGTGTACTTCACAGAAATTAACCATAGAATATACACCGATTCATTAAACATTGCTACTTATGCCAGATAGTGAAGGGCATCAATGATAGGATGGAAGGGTTAACGATACCGATACCATCCTCTAACAAACTGGAGACAGTGTTTGTGGATATCTGCGGTCCATTACATAGAAGTGGGGGAAGACGACAATATAAATTCATTGTCATAATCTTTGACCACTATACAAAATACACTAAACTCTATCCAATCAACAGAGCCACAACCAAGAAGCTTTTAGAAATAATTCTCCAAAAATACCTGCCAGATGTAGGAACACCAAGATCAATAATAACTGATCATGGAACTCAATTTAAGGGGAGGAGATGGAAGGAAACACTATTAAACCATGGAGTGAAAACATTCAAGACATCAGTATACCACCCTAGTAGCAACCCAGCTGAACGAGTTCCCCGAGAAGTAGGGACATTCTGAGAACCTACTGTCACCAACAACAGAGAAAATGGGAAGAGTATTTACCATCTACAGCAGATTTTATCAACTTGGCACATAACCAAGTGAGGAGTACAAATTCGACCAAATAAGATTCTACAACAAAACAGTAGAACGAGCAGAAAAACTACGAGAGAAATACAAGAAGCTACAACCTAAGATCATCAAGTATAAAATAAGAAAGCAGATACTATTAAAAAATCGAGAACTCCCAAGTACAACCGAAGGGATTGCAAAAAAGTTGCTACTGCTATACACTGGACCATATACAATAATTCGAGATAATCAGAACAACACCTATGAAATTATGGACCCCATTACCAACAGAACAAAAGGAGTTTACAATCAAGCATCACTGAAGAAGTACTATGCAGTAGAGTTGTTATTTCTTGAAGTTCGAAGTCATTATGTGTTACACCTTTTTTTTACGTATCGAGTTTTACACTTTAAATTTCTTCTTTATTTACATAACTATATTAGTTAACACATCCAGATGCTTTAAGCAGCTATTTCTGGTATACCATCTTAAGGTAAAACAAAGTATAGGTAACATATTTTAAGAGCACAGCTCTTACGTCTATACTGTACGAAGTCACCATTGCGAGAGAGCGAAATTCTGCTCCCTTCGCCTGTACTGGACAAAATGGTAGTGGGGCAATTACCGCGCGAGAATATAGTTCCTAACTATATTTAAGTTAACATTTTTATTTATACAAACTATCCCTAAACAAATATACATAATTTAAATCAGTTGTTTTAGCGACTATCTGTGTCTTCAGATTTTTAATTATTAACATTAGGTTTTTTATCTATTTCTAACTTACACAAGACTCGGAAAACATGTCGAGTCTGGAATCAACAGGACAGCGCCTGCTCACAAGCAAAGGGTTAAATACGATATTAAAAACTCTTTAAAATTTATCTTTTTATTTATTAGAGTATCTTCTTACTAACTAATTACTGCTTCCTCTCATACTGAGTACATACATGTTTTTTATATTAATACAGTGAGATTTAAATGGCTTAATAGCTCGCAACCTTAATTTTTAAAAATTGTTATTATTTTGATTATTTCTTTTATTTAAATCGTCACATACTCCACCGTTTAATTTGCACGCTACGGTTAAGCATTTCGAGTCTAACTCACAATTGGGCACTGGGATATTGAATGGGTTTAGTGTGTGTAATTTCTTTCACATAGTTGTTGGACACTTTACAACGTTGTCCACATAGTTATTACCTGTAGTTACAACACAGTATACTTTATATTCTTATAAACTACCTTTTTTTTTTTTACATACTATTTACACTTAATATTTACACAATTAAAACACAAAACTCTTTCTTATCTCTATCACTTAATTTTACTACCGGTTTTTTGTTTGTCTTACTCTCTCTTCTGTAGAGTAACTTTCTAAATCTTTACTATTTAGAATTCTATCTTTTCTTCTGTGAGTCCTATATAACTCATGTAGTTAATGAGTGTTAGTACCCATCTAGTTAATGATTATTCATTAATGCATGCTTCGCAGAACTGGAACTCAGGTTGATCAGGCCTCGTTTCCAAACTCTACGTTTTACATTTTTCACGTGGATTCAGAAATATAATTTTCTTTACTTCCTAGTATTCCCTTTTCTTTTTGGGTTATACTATACCGTCACTTCTTCTTATACAACTTTAGTTGCGAAATATGCGTTCTCCGCACATATTTCTGAGTTGCAGGTTCGCACAGGGCTACTGTAACTGGAGTTAGGTACTTTTGGATTTGGTAAGGGCCACACCATCGGAAGGATAGTTTAGAGGTGGTCTTATCAATCGCACTACTAATGGGGTGAGTCTTGTACATTACTAAGTCTCCTACTTGGTACCTGACTGAGTTGCTATGATTACCTTTCTCGTGGTATCTTCTGGATTTTTCCAAGCTTGCTCTTAAGTTAGAGCGGGCTTGGTTCCATATTCGCTTTATCTGCTTATCCGTTATTTGCGGAGGCAGCAGATCGTGTATATTCCATCTTGTGGACAAAGGGTGGTTTGGTCGATACTTGTATAGTAACTCGAACGGGGTCGACTTGTGACCTTCGTGGTAAGCTGAATTAAAAGCGTATTGAATCCAGGATAGATTTTGGTCCCACGACGTGTGATCGTTCGCATGATAGGCGATTAGCGCAGATTTGAGGTTTCGTAGATACCTTTCAGCAATATTGCCTTGCGGTCGATACTCTGTAGTGGTTATATGGTCTATCCCTAACTTGAAACACATATTCTTAAATTCTTTTGCTTTAAACTGCGGACCGTTATCAGATACTATACGTACTGGCGTACCGTAGTCTTTAAATAGTCTTTCCTGTAGTATTTTAACTGTTGTCGACGCTAATGCTCGTCGCATCGGATACATCCAAACAAGTTTGGTGAACGAATCTACACATATCAGTAACATGGTATTTCCTGATATGGATCGTGGATACGAACCTGAGAAATCTAGATAAAGTTTCGAAAAAGGGGTCTTTGGGATTTCTGATATCAATTGGCTTACTTGAGTATTTCTGGCGGGTTTGCTAAGGGCGCATAATGAACATTTCTTTACGAAGTTGGCTATTTCGCAGTTCATATTGTTCCAATGATATTCCTTTCGAATACGATGTATCGTCTTATTGATTCCCATATGGGCTCCTATGGAAGATGAATGGAAGTATTCCATTAGCATGGGCTTAATTACATCCGGGGCTATTATTCTTAATTCCTTTCCGTCTCTTATCTTGAGACACAATACATTCTTACTCAATACGTACTTCTCGGATTTAATACCTTGGGTAAGTTGTTCTATAATAGGCTTCAGTAAGGGGTCTTGTTGTTGATACAGGGCAATGTTTGTAAAGGCAAGGGGGAATTCAGTAATTACGGCGTTAGCACTTGCTATTTCCGGTTTCACTATGTTTTCGGAAGTTTAGTGGGTGACTGGAACATACGGGACAGGGTATCGGCGACTACATTTTGAGTACCTTTAATATGCTGCACTCTGAATTTGTAGCAGTTTAATTTCAATATCCATCTGCCAATTCGTCCTAATTGTTTAGGGTGATTCAATAACCATGATAACGCCTGATTGTCGGTTTCCAAAAGGAATTCTTTATGTTCTAGGAAGGTTTTAAACTTTTCGAACGCAAAAACAATTGCTAAACATTCCAATTCATATGCGGAATACTTTCTTTCTTGATCGCTCAGTGTTCGTGATGCATAACTAATTGGTAGTCTACAGTTATCTATCTCTTGGTATATCACTGCACCTAACGCTACACTGGAACTGTCGGTTTGCACGACGAATGGTTTTGTGAAATCAGCTAATTGCAAAACTGGGGGAGATATAATGCTTTCTTTCAGTTGCTCAAACGCGTTTTGATGTACTGAGCTCCATTCGAACTTCGTTCCCTTCTTTCGTAAGGAGTTTAGGGGTGCTGCTATTTCGGCAAGATGGGGAATATATTTGTGGAAATAATTCACCATACCTAAAAATCGGGCTATACCTTTTGCATCTCGTGGGGGTGCAAATTCTCTAATAGAGCGGGTACGTTCGGGGTCAATGCTTACCTTTCCATTCGCTTTCACGATATTTCCTAAGAAATAAAACTGAGGGACGGCAAAACTTACCTTATTTGGGTTCACCGTTAATCCTGCTCTTAGTAAACGAGATAACACTTCACGCAAATGTTTGAGATGTTGTTCCATTGATTCACTGTATATTACGATGTCGTCCAAATAGTGGTACACATATTTAAATTTAATGTCGTGAAATATCTTCTCCAATAGTCTACTACATACGGAACTTCCTTGAGATATTCCAAAGGGTACCCTAGTAAATTGGTACAAGTTAAAAGGAACTGCAAACGCGGTTAGACGTTTGGATTCTTCTGAAAGAGGTATTTGGTGAAAAGCTTGATTCAGATCCATTACCGTAAAGACCATAGCTTTAGTAAAATAATGAAACGCACTATGGATGTCTGGAAGAGGGATTGATTCAAATTCTATTCTTTTATTTAATTGCCTGTAGTCTACAACTAGTCGGTGTTTATCTGGTCCTTTTGGTACTAAAAAGGAGGGTGAAGAATATGGGGACGTAGAGGGTTCTATGACTCCTTGGTCCAATAACTTATTGATATGGTTTCGCATGACTTCCATCTTGGGAGGCGACAACTTGTACGGAGGTAGTCGTATTACTTTCTGATCACTCAGATTAATTTTATACTCTATTAGGTCCGTAAGTCCTAGTTTTGGTGTAAGAACCGAGGAAAATTCTTTTATTAGTTTTACTATTTTGACTCTATCTCTTCGTTCTAGGTGAGATAAATCTGAATCTTGGTGTATTACATGTGCAGTAGATGAACAACGTTTATCTTCATTACTATCAAATTTATGTTTTCTTGCACGGTCAAATCTGAAATAAAATTCTCGCTCGTAGATGTCAAGAATCATTCCTGTCTTACTAATAAAATCTGCACCTAATATTAAAGCAGGTCCTAATTCTTTACATACTAACATTGTAAACATCCAACTTAGGTTTTTTATTTTAACCTTAACGGTAATGCTCAGGTTTATATTTATTTTACGTTTATCAGCGGTAGCACACTTTATATTCACAGGTTGGTTCCGTTTTACTAGATGATGTTTAGCTAACATGTCCGCTAATTCTTGGCTGATTAAGGTTCTACTAGATCCCGAATCAATTAAGGCGATGGGGGATGTAACGCCTAAGTCGACTCGTATTAATGGTAGTAGATTTTTTTCCATTTACATCTATTAATCGCATTACACTTTTCACGAAATTCTCGCACATAGGGGTCGATTTCTTTCGCACCTTTTTTGTTTTTCACTTGGTTACAGAATAATTCATTCTTATTTTTATTACTGGTTTCTTTTAGTTTACCCAATTTCGAGTAGCTGCGGAAGACACAGGTTTTCGGGTCTCCCTGCCTTACATGTTTTTTGAATTGGTGTTATTCCGTTCCAATGGCTTACTTTTGCACTCTCTTCTTATGTGCCCATATTTGCCACAATTATAACAGGTGGGTTTTCTGCGAGGTGGGTACTTGGTTTCCGCTTTATCTGGGTTTACAGTTAACTTACCAGCTTTGCGCACTTGGTGAGGTCTACTAGAAACTTGTCTTTCATACGAGGTTGTTACATCAGGCAGTAGTGCTCGCAATTGATGTCTATTAGTTCCAGAGGTTTTCATTGCTTCTCTATTTTGATCTGAGTACCATACATTTGAAGAATGGATACTGCACTGTTCTAGATCAGCAATTGTATTGGGTCTATTCATCAATGATAGTCGAGATCTTTCTTCAGGTGACACGCCTATTAAAATGGTGTCCACCAGTTGTGTTTCATTCCACCTTACACGTAGTAGTCGAGAGGACTCCCTAATATCGGAGATGTAGTGAGCTAATCTCTCCTGATGTCCTTGTACTCGGAGTACTGTCTTTCTTTTTATTTCCTCATAGATGCCGGTGGGAATAAAGTATTTTATTATAGAGCTATGTAGCTCTTCTACTGGGAAAGTAGAGGTTAGGGCTTCTAGCACACGATTTTTTAACGGGGGTTTACACTTTGGTAACAGAACTTTTAAAATTTTCCAGTCATTCAGCTGCTGTAGATCCTTTATCTGAAGAAGATAACTAATAAATGTTAGTAATTTGGAAACATTTAAGCCATCTGTATAAGGGATTTCGGTTAAAATCTTATCCACAGGGTGAGTCATTTTTCCGTATAGATCTGCGTTATAGTTCATAGGTGTAATTCCTCGATGAGGGCGGTTAGATTCATTGGAGGTGGTGGTCAATTCATTATTTCCGGGACGAAACTGAAAATGCTCGGGAGGAGGGGCATTTACATCTGTATCAGTATTTTGTTCTGGGTTCGCTTGCATTTGCGATACGATAGGTGAGTTCCGATCCGAGTTAGGCGGAGGTAAACCAGTGGTGGGGGATTGTACTGGTGAGATGTGTAATTTCATTAATGATTTCTCTATTTCGTCCAACCTGAATGAGTCGGATTTTCGTCTTAAATCGTTAATAATTGAAGGTAAGCGGCGTAGAGCTTCGTCTGCTAGCTTTTGTACATCAACGGGTATTTCTGTGAGATTCGGCCAGATCGACAAATTTTTTATTCGCCTGGTTAAATGCTCTATTCTCTGGGTA
>JAWRYS010000980.1:32500-77530 GCA_034769895.1 Magicicada septendecula | reverse complement strand
TTTCCAAAATTCTGTATCAGTTTTCAATACTACCATAGACAGTTACTATGGAGAGTAATATTATCGGCCGTCAACATTTCTCTTGACTAATGTGTAGTCGTAACCAAGTCCAAACTATTGTCCGTTTCTGAAAACACTTCATAAGTAACTGTTTCACTTCGTCGGCACTCCCGATTGTTCAACTAGTATTTGTTGGGATAACAAGTGCACGTTTTATTTGATACGCTACTAACGTGTATATTACTAGAATTTTGATACTGAAAAGTTGTTCAATGTTAACATACGTATATACATAAAAATATATTTCTATAATTGAAAAAAATATTATTGTAATGTCCACAAAATAAACATAAAATTACTTTAATAATTTAATTATATAAATAAATGAAATTAATTAAAAACTTAACGTTTTAAAACAATTAAAAGATAATGATATTAATATAATGTACTGATTTTTATTACAGGAAATTGTAAATTATTTCCATGTATATTTTATAAGAGATATTAATGCCAAAGTTGGTATTAGTTTTTTCGTGTTAAAAAGTCAATATAGAACGGTAAAATTAGTAATAAAGTTAGTAAAGTAATAATAAAAAATTAGTTAAAAACCCTTTAATGAGAATTAACTTTTAAATTGATATAGTCACTTAAAGTAAAATAACCACGTTGTCCTTAAGGAATGTTGTTGTTCATCAATCGACGTTTGAAACGTTAAACGACACTTAAGAGAAACAAGTCACTTGGGTTTTGTTGCTGCGTTCACATTTTACAAAACGTGCACATCTTTTAAATAATGTTCGAATTAAACGGAAAAATGATTTATTTATTGGTGCGAGCGAGACTGTCGCGCGGCGACCGAGAGAGGAGAACAACGCGCCGAACCAAAGTTACCGGAACAGCTGGGTCTTTGCCACTGACTCGCGCCGCATCCTGAGAGAACCACTTCTGTGAGCAAGTGGTGGGGCAATTGGAACACACTCGACAAGTGGGAGAGTCTCTTTTTTACTCTCTTTTTATAATACATCTTTAAAATCTAACTGCTGCTCCGTCCGTATGTCCAACCGAAATATCGTCGCAGCTAAACACCTCTCCTTTAAGGTGTTCAAAGGAAAGAGTTTTCATTTATCGCTTAGTGTTATTGGATAGTACAAGATAAATCGTTTCGAAGTCGTTATATTTTATACAACCACAATTTACTTTCATCAATCGCTTAATAATTAATTGATTTGGCCTACTTTTAAAATAGGAAGTAAATTTAATTTTGTCTGAAGTCAATAATTCAGTCTGATTTCAGAATCTGATGATTACAGTTAAAATTTGAAATCGAGTGTAACATATACTTCGATTTCAATAAAATATATCGGTATGAAGAACCATACATGAGTTCCATGTTCTAAGATTTATATTTAAAATCGTTTTCGAAATGAAATATTTCCATAGAAACAACTTCTTTCCACTTACTGCTTCAGCCTTAACCACAGTACTGTGGTCACTAACGTATACCACCTCACGTTATCGCACTCGATTTTCACTGATGTTAGAAGTAGATGGCACTGCCGAAACGTCTGGTTTTGCAGAAAACATTGGACTACGGCCAAACGGACCGGGAAGGAATTTTAACAACAAAATACTTCTTTGTTGCCGATAACGTAGTACACATATAAAAAATTCTCCCCTCCCCCTTCAACTATAGTTTTCATTTATAGAAAATTACCCCCACCCCGTTCAACTAGCCTCTTCATTTATAAATATTTCATCTACGTTTCTACAGTAGATTATTATGATCTTCTTATCAGGATACTTTACTTATCAAAATTAAGTACTTTACTCTTGTTAAAACATAAAATGTTGCAGGTAAACTACCCTTTCCCCGTAACCGATCTTCACCAAAATCAATAGGCCTTGAGGCCTCTACAACTCAGGCACATATGCAAAAAATATTTGATTCTGTTTAAATGTGCGGCAGTTATCGTTCGTCATAGAAAAAATTACCCTTGTTAAAACATAAAATGTTGCTGGTAAACTACCCCTTTCCCTAAACCGATCTTCACCAAAAACAATAGACCTTGAGTACTCTACAATTCAGGACTGTATGCAAAAAAGTATTTGATTCTGTTTGAATTTGCAGCAGTTATCGTTCGCCATAAAAAAAATTACTCTTGTTAAAACAGAAAACGTTGGAGTAAAATTACCCCTTTTCCTTAACCGATCTTCAACAAAAACAATAGACCTTGAGTACTCTACAATTCAGGACTGTATGCAAAAAATTATTTGATTCTGTTTGAATTTGCGGCAGTTATCGTTTGCCATAGAAGAAATTCTACACACAGACACACAGACAGACAGATAGACAGACAGACACACACACAGACACTTTTCGAAATATGACTTTTCTTCATGTTTTGAGGGTAGTACAATCAGAATCAGCCGTTACCTCGAACACGATTTTTTCGCCATGACCATACTTCCATTTCCTTATGGAACATGGAAGTAAAAATCGGTATGTAGAACCATACATGATTTCCATGTTCTAAGATTTATATTTAAAATCATTTTTGAAATGAAATATTTCCATAGAAACTACTTCTTTCTTCAGCCTTAACCACAGTACTGTGGTCACTAACGTATACCACCTCACGTTAGCACACTCGATTTTCACTAATGATAGCAGTCGATGGCACTGCCGAACGTCTGGTTTTGCAGAAAACGTTGGACCACGGCCGAACAGCCCGGGAAGGAATTTTAACAACAAACAACTTCTTTGTTGCCGATAATGTAGTACACATATACAAAATTTTCCCTCCCCCTTCAACTAACTTTTTCATTTATAGAAAATTACCCCCTACCCCTTCAACTACCCTTTTCATTTATAGATATTTCATCTACCTTTATACAGTGGATTATTATGACCTTATTTTCAGGATAGTTTATGTATCAAAATTAAGTACTTTACTCTTGTAAAAACAGAAAACGTTGCAGGTAAACTACCCCTTTCCCTCAACCGATCTTCACCAAAATCAATAGGCCTTGAGTACTCTACAACTGGGGCAAGTATGCAAAAAAGTATTTGATTCTATATGAATTTGAGGCAGTTATCGTTCGCCATAAAAGAAATTCTACACACAGACACATAGACACACAGACAATTTTCGGAAAATGACTTTTCTTCATGTTTTGAGGGTAGTACATTCAGAATCAGTCGTTATCTCGAACACGATTTCCTTCGCCATCACCATACTTCCATTTCCTTACGGAACATGGAAAAAAACGTTCTTGTTAAAATATTTTATTTTTATTCGTTATTGATAATAATAAGGTATCATTTTCTGAGTGAGAAGTGTTTTTTTTTTTTTTTTTTGAGATGCTGAAAGATACTAGCAGGTTTCACAGAATACAAAATCGACATGAAAGGAATCGGGTTGGAACGTAGTCCGCCCACGATAGATCGCAGTCTTACAATTTAGGCAACAGTGGGAAGAGCGAGTGTGAGCAAAACGCGAAATCGTTGCATCCCAAACATGGTTCTCGCTTATTCATCGATGGGACAAATTAGGAGAGGCAGGAGATGACTGATAGGTGGGGGGGGGAGCAGATCCTTGTTGGAGACGGTGACATAGACGCAAGCGTACACAAAATTCGGTACTGTTCCTATACACGTACCCGGACTCATTTTCGATATTTCGATTACGCTATTATTGACATCGATCTGTAGTGAATATTCTGTATATTCAGTACATAGAATAGTCATTAATATTCTATTCTACGAGTGAATTCTATCGCTCGTAACCTGTTCTCAGGCCCGGCTCCAGACAGGGGCGAACCGTGCCACCGCCCAGGGCGGCAAATTTTAAATGGCGGCAGATTCCGGGATGTTAAGTTTTGAAATTGAGGGAAAAAATAAAATTACGCCTGTTGAAAGTTTAAAATTTATTCAAGAGTATGGGTTTGCGCCAAATGTTGGTGTCGCTCTAAGAATTTTACTAACATTACCTATGACAGTGGCAAGCGGAGAAAGAACTTTTTCGAAGCTTAAACTTATTAAAACTTATCTCAGATCGAATATGTCCGAGACTCGCCTGAGTGGTCTGGCGAATATATCTATAGAACATCAGTTAGCTGAATCACTTGATTACAACGAAGTTATAAAAGAATTTGCCAGTGCAAAAGCGAGGCGAATATTTTTTAACTAAGTTATATGATACATAGCTTTTGTTGTATTTCAATCATAACGAATTTTAGTTTATATTTTAATTTTAAGTCATCACATAGGCATACATTTTTATTGTCTCACGAATCCTTGTATTGTCTCTACAATTTTTATTGTTGCTGTTCGCCGCATCGTAATCGCGATAAAGTTCTAGTTATTTGATAAACACAACAATGCAAACATTCCTAGTCGTCATTTGAAGTCAATCGCCGTATCTTTAGAGTAGGTCTAGTGTGCGTGAAAGTGTTCAGAGTTAAAATGTAAAATGGGGGGGGGGTGCACTCATAAATACTGCACAGGGTGGCAGAAGCGGCCGGCCCTGCCTGTTCTTATATCTATCTCCCGAGTTTCATCCGTGGAGTTTGTACATATGGTGGTTACTAGGCCACTGAACTACTTTAACAAAATTCTTATTGATCAGTAAACGATACCGCATTACACGTTGAGGAAACCTGATAAAGGAACCTTCGCTTTCCTCTATTAGTAAATACTAAATAGGCTGAGAAGTGATCACTTCCAATCTGACCAAAATAAATCCTGAAGATTTATTTCCAACAATATTTAAACGAGAAAAGGTTTTTAATACCGGGTTTTCTTAAAATAAAATTTTCATGGCTCGGGAGCCCTCTGAGCCTCCTCGGGGTCCGGGGCCCTCGGCGATCGCCGACCAGCGGACCTGGCCAGTCTGCCCCTGACACAAAGTAATATTCTCACGTTAGCTTCCGCGGCCGGTGTCTATTATGTTGGACTCATTGTAATATGAATGAAACGTTGTCATACAAGACATTTTTGACGCGGTCCATCCACCCGGATGAAGACTTCAAAAACATAATACACAAAATGAGACTTGAAAGTATCGCTACATACGGGTAGTAAACCAACTAGTCTAGTATCAGAGTAAAAGGTGTCGAGATGGGTTGGTGGACCCACAGGCGACATTGTCACGGAACCAAGATGGATAGAACAAGGAATATACACATAAAACTAGGGATGGTAATACAAACTGGAGTAATAGATATTGCAGAACGAAAGAGTTACGACGCATTCAGTGGCGTATCTAGAATTTGGCATAGGGGGGTCCAATCGAGTCGTTTTCATACAAACAAAATTTAAGCCTAATCAACATTACTATCTTTAAAGTGGCTGAAAAAATGTGTAATGAATGATATCATCTCCAGTAAAGTAAACGGTAATAACACAATAAAAATTGAAACATATAATAACAAATAAAACGATTGAAACATGTCTGCAAAATACTTATTGACGGAACTGATTCATTTCACATTTCAATCGTATACGCAAATGCTGTGTAAAATAAACCCATTTGTATATTTAATAATGAGTTACTACTACATTAGCGTATACGACTGAAGAGATATTAAAACAACGTAAACATTAAGAGATTGATGAAATTCCTTGTCAACTTTTTTCGACCCTCTGGAGGGGCCCGGTCCTGTTCGTCTCCCCCCCCCCCGTAAATATGCCCCTGGACGCATGGACACGTATACAAAATGTCAGACATCTTTGGAAAAAATTTCGCCTGGCAACAAAACTCAGCTTCAAGGAAGACGAAGAAAATCGTGATGGGTAGGGGCTAATGCAGTTACGACTAGGAGGGACCTGAGTGAAAGAGACTGGGAGTTCAGGCACCTTTGGAGACAGGGTTGCAAGAAACGGAGTCAACTAAAATAAAGTGCTTAACATTGTAGTAATAAATAACAATAAATGATTACACAGTCCAAAAAATATATGAAAGTCTGAGAAACTTATACTGGAAACAGTGGTGTATCTACAATTTGCCCTGGGGGGGGGGGGCGTGATCGAATCGACTTCGTACAAAAGAAAAAACAATTTAAGACTAATCAAGATTACTATCTTTAAAGTGGCTGCAAGACGTGTGATAACATCCTGAAATCAATCCCGCTATAGCAAACGGTAACAACACAATAAAAATATGCGTTATTAAAACATTGTTTACAAGATACTTATTGACTGAATAGATTTTCTTATATTTTATATGTCAGTCGTATAGTCTAATGCTGTTTAATAAACCTGCTTGTATATTTAAATATCGGTATGGAGAACCATACATGACTTCCATGTTCTAACATTTATATTTAAAATCATTTTCGAAATGAAATATTTCCATAGAAATTACTTCTTTCTACTTCTTTCTTCAGCCTTAGCCACAGTCCTGTGGCCATTAACGTATACCACCTTACGTTAGCGCATTCAATTTTCATTGATGGTGGCAGTCGATGGCATTGCCGAAACGTCTGGTTTTGCAGAAAACATTGGGCCACGGCCAAACGGCCCGGGAAGGAATTTTAACAACAAACTCCTTCTTTGTTGTCGATAACGTAGTACACATACAAAATTATCCCCTCCCCAGTCAACTATCATTTTAATTTATAGAAAATTGCCCCTCCCCCTCCAACTAGCCTTTTCATTTATAGAGATTTTTTCTACCTTTCTACAGTGGATTATTATGATCTTCTTTTCAAGATACTTAATTTATCAAAATTAGGGCTAAGTACTTTACTCTTGTTAAAACATAAAACGTTGCAGATAAACTACCCTTTCCCCGTAACCGATCTTCACCAAAATCAATACGTTTTGAGTCCTTTACAACTCGGGCACATATGCAAAACATTATTTGATTCTGTTTGAATTTGCGGCAGTTATCATTTGCCATCGAAAAAATTCTACACAAACACACGGACACTTTTCAGAAAATGACTTTTCTTCAGTTTTGAGGGTAGTACACTCAGAATCAGCCCTTATTTCAAACACGTTTTTTTTCGCCATCACCATACTTCCATTTCCCTACGGAACATGGAAGTTACTTCTTTGTATATTAGAGTACACAGCTGAAAAAAAACCCAGTAAGACAGCCTAAAAATTAATAGATTAACAAAATTCATCAACTTTTTCGACCCTCTGGTGGGACGTCCTGTCCCGTTCATTTATAGAAAATTACCCCTCCCCCTTCAACTAGCCTTTTATTTATAGATATTTCATCTACCTTTCTACAGTGGATTATTATGACCTTCTTTTCAGGATACATTATTTATCAAAATTAAGTACTTTACTCTTCTTAAACGTAAAACGTTGCAGGTAAACTACCCCTTCCCCTTAGCCGATCCCCTTAACCCCTCCCATAAATACGCCGCTGACTGGAAATAAGAACAAGAAGAAATGGGAGCAGAAGTCAATAGGTGATCGTGATTGCAGTGATAGTAAAAGCTCAAAGAACACAAAACCTACCAGGAAATGCGTGTGGCTGCAATTCCGCTCCAAGCGAAGGAGGCTTTCATAATTTGACACAAATAGTTAACTAAAGATTATTCTCTTCCTTCCTCTCTCCCTCCACTATGTCTATGGTCAGGTGGTTTTCAGGTGATTGATATTGGAAAGTTGTTGCCACCACGGGCAACGCAACACACAATTCACTCACACACACACACGCTTTGTCTATGCGTAGTGAACATAACGCGAAACCGGTTTCCGTAAAAATTCCGCATTCCAAATGTTCCAGCTGTACATCAACACAAACCCCCCCCCCCCACACACACACGGTTTATTATTATTACTATTACGTTTGGTATTAATAAACAAGGCGCAGGGAGAAGAACGTCTCCGCACTTTCTAAACGGTCGCTGCTACAAATTCCATGTAACCGAATAGTTCCATTAACAGAGTGACTTTATTACAACGTGCAAACCCTGCAGCGTCCGAGTCCGGATACGTGTATTGAATTCTTACAGTGCCACGGTGTTAATACCCCCACCGTATGTACGAACTTGTAATACTGGCCTTCTTACACTGACACAACTTTTGCTTATTCACGTTGTTGTTGTTAGTTTTTTAAGAGACAGACAGGACCCATGCGCGCGTTACGCCCGTGGTTTGTTATTTTGGCCTCCTAAAAGAGTAACGAGAGGTTTCACTCAGTGGCGTATCCAGGCTTTGGCCTTGGGGAAAGGAGTTCGGTCGAGTCGGCTTCGTACAAAAGAAAAAAACAAGTTAAGTCTAATCAACATTACTATCTTTAAATCTTTAAAGCGCTTGAAAAACGTGTGATAACATCCTGAAATCAGTCCCGTTGAAGTAAACGGTAATCTATATGTGTGTGTGTGTGTGTGTGTGTGTGTGTGTGTGTGTGTGTGTGTGTGTGTGTGTGTGTGTGTGTGTGTGTGTGTGTGTGTGTGTGTGTGTGTGTGTGTAACTCAAAGTCTGAGGATTTGTGGGTACTGAATACAAATCCACACCGTCACACCGATTGCCACCAAATTTTGCACAGGTAGACCTAACCTTTGACACAAGGCGCAAAATACTGTCTAACTTGGAATTTGATATTTTGGCCCGTTCGCACGATTTAGGCTCTTTTAATTATGCCTTTTCGTTGTCGCATATAAAGATGTCAACATCACCATGGAGACCAGAATTGATTACCATAGAAACAAGTAAACAAACAAATGTTATTTAGCGGCATCGGAACTGTACCTTTATCCGTTCCTGCAGTTTTTAATGTTTTTAATATGCGATTCTATCGATATATTTTGTAATTTTGTATACAGGTATATATTTTGTAATTCTCTTAAACGATTATAAAATTTATGTTTATAGTATTTCTGATGATGCAATGAATAAGTAATGAAATATATGAAATACTACTACTAAAGATGTCAAAACACCATGGAGACCAGAATTAATTACCATAGTAACAAATAAATGAACAAAAGCTATTTAGCGGCATCGTAACTGTACATTTATCGATTTCTGCAGTACATTTTCGATGTTTTATATAATATGCAATTGTATCTATATATTACGATGTGGAAAGTGTACTAATTGTAAATTGTCCTATTACTTAATGCAAAGCGAAAATACGTGTTGTTTTCATTTGTGAGGTTAGGTGATAACGGTTTTTGGTTTTTAGTTTACTGCTGAAATAAATAAAAGCCATGGTTGAGGAAAACATAACGTTTAATGTGTTATACAATGCTTCTAACACAGTAACACTTAAAATAAGGAATTTAGCGTTTTTGATTTAACAGATACTTTATAAATATCTCCAAAGGTTTTATAAACGGGTACTTTTAATTCTCCAAAGGATGTTGTAACAACATAATAATTTAGTACAAATTAAAACAGTACAAGTGTTGAAAACAGCTTTGGAGAGAATTTGACTAATGAGTACAAAATTGTTATACGAGCTGACAGAACGCCAAATAGACATAGACAATAAACATTATATTAAAATACTTATTAAAAGTCAAATATTCGCGTGCGAAGCCGCGGGTAACAGCTAGTAACACAATAAAAATAAGCGTTATTGAAACATTATTTAGAAGATACTTATTGACTGAATTGAATTTTATATATTTCATATTGCAAACCTAAACGCAAATGCTGTGCAATAAGCCTATTTTATATTTTAAAAAGAGTTATCAAAATTCGTGTACATTAAAGACCCTCTGGGGTGGGGATCCGCTCCCGTTCGACTCCCCCGTTAATACTCCTCTGGTTTCGATAGCATTCTCGCTATTATTTACGGTCTAATATCGGGAGCGTACAATTGCAGAGACCGATAAGAATATCGTCATCGTCGTCGTCGTCGTCGTCGTCACCATTATCGTCGTCGTCATCATCATCATCCTCAAGGTTTAAACCGAGAATGGTTTGTTCCGGTCTCAAATAGGCAAATATTACAGCTGGTCACTCCAGCGCTTCCTCGGACGTCCCACACCTCTCCGTCCCCTCGACTTGTAGTTCCATAGTTGTTTGGGGATGCGGCAGTCATCCATCCGGCAAAGATGTTCCCACCAATTCAGCCTATACTGGGCGATCCTGTCGAGTACACTCATAATATTCAATTCCTGCCGTATATCTGTGTTTCTTCTATGATCATAGAGAATATACCCTGCCACGTGTCTGAGAAATCTCATTTCAGCCGCTTGGATGCGACTGGCCTGAAGTTGGGTTAAAGTCCGCATACTATTCTCAGACCCATAAAGAAGTGTGGGAAGAGCCATCACCTTGTAGAATTTTAGGCGAGTTCCTTTACTTGCTGACTTAAAGGTTCGCCTGATGGTCACGTAGAGAAGAATATTATTTTCTGTTTTCAGTCTTGACCAGCTATGAACCACGTGAGATCCAGCTAACGGTTTCTCTTTTTCTCTCTCCTTTTTGTCCTTCCAGGACGCCTGCAGCCTTTCGTAAGCTATTTCTTCCTTTTATTTCTGTCCTGACAGTCTCTTTGTTTGTTTTATCTCGTCTTCCTTAAAACAAGTGAATTCATTAATTTTTCCGCACACTATTCCTGTTACTATTTCTTCTTTCGGAAAGTTCATTTGATTATTTAAACTAGACACATGATGGATTATCAGCTATTAGGAAGAAGTATTGGCAGACTCAAAGGGCCTGGAGAGATGTAGTTCCTAAACAGGGAGTAGGCCTATGCCTCGTTCCTGATAGTGCAGTGGCGTGGCGTGGGCACATAACAGCTGGTACCGGTTGTGATAGGCCTATAACATTTTTTTTTCTTCTACAAAGTGTTCATTTTAGAGCCAAAATTATTCTTTAGAGTATTTTCTACCATTCGCTGGCAGAAGAAGAGGGTCCCGGTTCAACTGAATCTGACTCCATTATACTTACACAGAATAAATTACACAAATAATTAAATTAAAAATAATGAAGACAAACATATAACTAAACGAACAAAATACAAATAGGAACGTACTAGTAGTAACTGCTGCACGTCGGTTCCGAAAACCTACACAGCTGCTAACAGAGCGTTTTGCCGGTTTATACAGTGGCAACAAATTGGGTGGGCGACTGTTTCCCCCTCCGCAGTTTGTACAGTGACAACTACTACGAGGTCAATGACCACACGCAGTAAAACACTGCCGACGTCTGGGGCGGTAACGCAAGACGATGCAAGTGCCCAGCAGTTCGAAAACAATGCTACGCTTTTCTTCAAGTTTCCCAACTAATATTGCTCGCATTTCAAATTATTCAGTCACTAAAGTATTTATTCCGTGATATAATTAATTTTCTTTTCTTTCATTGCTTTTACTGTTGCCGCCGGCAACAGCAGTTACATAGGCGCCACGCTACTGCCTGATAGTGAAGAAAAAGAAAAAGAAGAAACTGGATTCTCCTTTTTTGAAGAGGCAGTGGTATAATTGGAATGGAAGAGGCCTGAACAATAAATATTTCAAGATATAGCCTGTGAGCCTGCTTCAATTTATGGAAGTGAAACTTGGACGATGACGAGAAATGATGAACGAAGAATACAAACAAGTGAAACGAAATTCTTGAAGAACACCAAAGGTAGCACCCTTAGAGATCAAATACGAAATGAAGATATAAGAACTGAGCTAAATATATGGCCAGCAGAATAAGCGAAGGACAAATAAAATGGAGGCAGCATGTAATGACCAAGAATTTTAAATTTTTAAAATTTTGATCGAAATACGTTACCACCAGCCAAGACACCCCAACACGAGCCAGAAGCAATAAATAAGGAAACAATTTAACGAAGTGTCAACTGAACGTTTGCTAGGGACAATACGAATACGCTTCACATAACTTTACAATGGGAAATAAGGTTGACCTGTGACAGACTCGACTCAACCGAGATTTACAGCCCACAACAAGCAGGACAAAAGGAAACTAGGACAGTAGCACTTTACGGAGAAATTGTAACGAGCACACACTGCAAGGTTAATTTGAAGTGTACCAGCAGTAAAAAAGGGTGTAGTTGCACAGTGGTATTTACCCTGTATGAGAACTGAGAACGATATCTAATGAACGGAATCGAACGTGTGCACAGCGGGAGGACATCTTACTGGCGACAACTGATATTTACGACAGGGAGAAGGAGTGCCGTCTTGGAAACGACGACACGCTGCGTCCGGATAGCTAACGGAAGAGGGTCATGGATAGTCAGGCAATAACAAAATACGACACATTGTTCGCGTGAGAACAGCAGCAGGTTTCCGGAGTACACTTAGACAAAGACTTGATCGACAGCCGAGGAATTGCTCTTGTTCCAGGAAAAGGGTACGGAGGCCTTCGACGCGAACTTGAGGGGAGACAAGATACCCAACCACAATCCAGCATCTACCCAGAGTACAGGTGGAGAGGACCGTCGTCATCATAGCAACGCGAACGACGAATGTGAAGTGGAGAACCATAGTCTTGCATAAGGGTAGGAGTTCACCTGACCTATCATGTTTGACCAGAGGCGTGTTTGCCAGGAGATTGCATTATGGTAAACGATGCTTAATAAAAACTGTTTACAGAGCACGCGAGAGAGCAGTCTTCATATATTTTCAATCATATACTTTAGGACAGTCTTTCATAAAATTTTCAATCATATACTTTGAACAGTCTTTACGGAACTTAAATCTTAAATTTTCTTAGTCTTAATACAGTTCAGTTAACATACGTATGGCAGTTGGACTTTGAAACTCTGTTACGCGGTATTTTAATCAGTTGACTTAAACATTTCGATATTGGAGAGTTATTCGGTAATAGTGTATCTACAGTGACTCAATCATGCAATATACGCCACCGCTTATTAAGAATTAAACTAACCAATCGCAGTTTCGTCAATAACAGACTCGCAGAACTTTTGTTAATACACACAGTGCGAAGCGATAAAATACCAATTGGAACAATATACCACGTTATCAAAGACACGATACATTAATGTACACAAGAAGAAGTTCAATAATTGACAGTCAGATATATACACAATAGTTAACGATGAACTTACTCACACGACACATGATTTCATAGACTCTAACAGTAACGGTCGACATCAACAGAAATACACACAGCGCGAGTGAATCTGATCCGCGTGTGTTGAGTGTTAGTGACATCACGGCTACGCAACTTCGTACATATGGACCACCAGCGGGAAGGAGTTACGCCGATGGAAATATTGGATAAATCACTTTACAAGTAATCTTTATGTTATTCTTGTCATAAGAACTCTACTGTCTCTTTTCAAGAAAACACCCTTGAGTATTTAAATTAAATATGATAAATTTAAATAACGCTATTCATCTGAGGCAAGAAATGAACGCATTAGTATAAGATTTATATATTGACTATTTATGTTTTTATATGTTGATTGTGTTATATATGTATGTGTATGTTTTCCAGCAAACAACGTACTGGATTCGCATTGTAATTTGATATATATACATGTGTTCTTTTTATGAATGTATTTACAGGAAATCATCTATATTTATATATTGAAGTCTCTTTACTTGAATGATGTTAATAAATAAGTGTTTATTTTACTCAGAATATATGCGTTCATTATTGTCAAAGTTACCTCAGAACAAGACATTAACGTCACTTGAATGAGTTGTAGTAGATTTTATTAATTTATACAATAATTAGAGTCTCAGTGCAGTAATTATGCTAACATCAAATAACTAACGTATCACGTAGCTTCAATCAGTTTGGTATAAGTAGCCTAATTGAGTAATTACATGATCACATTCTACAAATTAGTATAATCACATAATTATCGTGGGGCACTACAAACATCAATTACACCCCATTAAAATTATTATATAAATTGGCGCTCCAAGATCGTTGGGCTCGGCAATCACAGATTAATTAATTAAATTATTGTTTGCATAATTAATTGCATACATTTTAATAAATTGGCTCCCAAAGAACGTGGGGCACTACAAACATCAATTACACCCCATCATTACATTATAAGCATATCGAGAGAATGGAAGATATGAGACTACCTAAACAAGTAATACGAACATATGCTTTCATTAAAGAGAAATGCACTAGATTATCCACCCCAACTCCATTCTCACCTACACATTGGTGGTCCCTGTTACGCCGAGCAATCCACTCGAAGGTTGTGGTAACCAATCCCTTCGCCGGAGTGGATCGGTAAGCAAACGAAAGATGGGGGTTCTGTCAGGGCAATCTGGGGGTATTCTGGGTCCTGGCCTTGCAGGATGGTGCACATCGGCAGCAGGGTGTGGCAATTTAGTGTGGCGGCGGAGGAGCCTACAGTAGGCCAACGGCTGCACACATGGGCTAAGTTAATTAGTCTACTGCGACCGGACAGAGAGAGCTCGTCAGCTGAGGTGAAAGCAACTCTGTAGGGGAAGAACACCCCGAAATCAAAGTTCCTGGTTCTCCAGGTTGGGGACTGGATCGGAGAATCCCATCTGTCAAACTATTTTATGTGCAGAAACCTAAAAGGGAGGCCTTGACTCAGTAATAGTTTGTCGCGCCGCTGAAGAAGAAGAAGAAAGTAATACTATACAAACCTCAAAGAAGACGAGATATAGGTAGACAAAGGAAGAGATGGCTTCAGTGAAGGCGGAACAGGCTGTAAGATGTCTTCTTCTGTACCTTAACGTGGAGAAGAAGAAGAAGATTGAGCCAACGAAGACAGGCGTGGGTGGGGCCGCCAGTGAACAAGATCACTAATGTTGTTCTCGCTTCACGTGTCGAAGAGAAAGGCGCGTCCAGTCGGCGTAATTAGCTTGCGAACCGACTTCAGAGACGTACGCTAACAGTACGCTCTATCTGCCAACTCTTATTTCTTACGTAGCAGATTTACTGTCTCGCGTGTAGCGGCGAGAAATAAACGGAATGGACAGAGTAGAGAATTTAACACGATGCATTAGAGGAAATGGGTGATTGATAGACAGTGGATAGGTAAGAGGGGAGTACACAGAGAGAGAGAGAGAGAGAGAGAGAGAGAGAGAGAGAGAGAGAGAGAGAGAGAGAGAGAGAGAAGGAGAAGGACAGATCCGAGCGAAGACCCGGTGTGCGGGCGATGGGGGCTTGCTTCTAATTTGGGTCATCAACGTTGCCAAAAAAGGCAAACACACATAACTCAGCTTGCGCATTATCTCTTTAAATGGAATGAGTTACGCTTGCTAGTTTTACACCGGCTTCTCTTTAATTCGAAGACAAAAAAACACTTTGTCTTTCTTTCTTTTTTACGTTTTTTGTTAATTACACACCAATTTAGTTCTTATTAACCGTGTTTTCTCTCTCACTATCTGCCACTTGTTCTCCCTTCTCCTTGGTTGCTCCTCGCGTTTCTCCCTGAGTTTACTGAAAGATGTATTATTATTATTATTATTATTATTATTATTAAAAAAACAATTTTATTCCAATCTACGACACCACGTAGCTGTAAAGTTTGTACGAACATTCAGGATTGTATGAATGGCCTTCTTTTCCAAGTGTCATCTCCACTAAGACGGTTGATAATCAACATGGCACTAAATACAGCAGCAGGGGCGTATTTACGGAGGGAGACGAACGGGACCAGAGGGTCGAAAAAGTTGACGAATTTAGTTAATTTCTTAATTTTTAGGCTGCCTTATTTTATCTTTTCTGCTGTGTGCGCTAATATAGTAGTAGCTCTTTTTAAATATACAAACAGGTTTATTACGGAGCATTAGGGTACACGTTTGAAATACGAAATGTAGGACAATCAATTCAGCCAATAAGTACCTTTTAAAAACGTTTCAATAACACATACTTTTATTTTGTTATTGCCGTTTACTTTAATGAGACTGATTTCAGGATGTTATCACGAGTTTTTCAGCCACTGTAAAGATAGTAATGTTGATTAGTCTTAACGTCTTTCTTGTTTTGTATTAAGCCTACTCGACCGGACCCTATACCCCCCCCCCCTGCAGGCCAAATTCTAGATAAGCTACTGCACATAAGTCGGTGCAGCTGCGACTGAACTAGTCTCTCAAGTTCTTTAACTAGGAAGTGAGCCCTCTTCCCGGGTTCCTTTCCCTTTGACTCTTGCCCTGTATAAAACCTTGTAGACATTCCCCCTGGCATTATACGTCCCAGACATTCTGGTTTTCTGATTTTAACGATATTAATAATTTATTTTTTCTTTTGCATACTTCTCATCATCTCAATATTAGAGACTTTTGTCTATCCAAATTATTTCTAAAATTCTTCGATAAGTCCACATTTCGAACGCCTCCAATCAGTCAGTGATAATCTTGTGCAGAGTCCAAGATTCCAGTCCATACAGCAAAACTGAGAGCCCCGTACTGATTTATCGGCCTCTTACAATTACTTTTTCTAAGATATTCAAATGGTGATACTCACAATACTTTAGCCATTACTGCATAGTCAAACGATAATCCAGGTTTACAAAAACAAACATGGCACCACAAAACAAGGGAGCCACAGAGTTATAAAAATACAAAGTGACTTCGAAGCGAGAAGATACTGTTCTGCAGCATTTTTGGACAAAGTCAGGCCTTTGATAAGCTCTGGCATACGGACTTACTACGAGGGACATTCCATAAATTCACACAATTTTTTTTTAATTTACACGTTTATTTTTTTTTTACAGTATCTCTTTACAATTCTTCATTATAGTCTTCTCAATTACTGAATCGAAACATCTGGGAAGCTTTACAATTCCATCCGAGGCACCACTTCTGTTCATCTGTTGAATGGCTCGGGTAACGGCGTCAGAAAGCTCTTACAGAGAAGGAAAACGACGTCCACGCATAGGTTCTTTCAACTTTGGGAATAAGTCGAAGTCTAATGGACTCATGTCCGGATTGTAGGGACCATGAGGCAACACTTCCCATCTATATTCGTGTAGCTTTTTGGTTACAACGTTCCCGACGTGTGGGCGAGCGTTGTCATGCTCCAGCCTCGACCAACTGAGGTCGGTTTCAGTGCATTTTTCTGCGCAAGTTTTGCACGATAATACACTGCTGTGACACTTTTTCCACATGGTACTCTATCTGTAATGATGATTCCTTGGTGATCGTATGCAAAGATCATCATTTACTTGACTTTTGATTGAGCTCGTCGAAATTTTTTTTGGTCGTGGGGAAGCTGAACCTCTGCTCTCATTGGACTGTGCTTGCAACGCTAGCTCAAGGTCTCTAATCAACGTTACATCAGTAGCGACAATTCGACACGTGAATGCTTGACCTTCAACGTCGAACCTTTGTTTCAGCAAGGTTGCAATTTTCAGGCGTTTCTGCTACTGTTCAGCAGGAAGGGACACATCACGCAGAAATTTGTCTCTTCTTCAAATCATTTGTCAGAATACGCAATACTGACGTTGGTGGAATCCCTGTGTGCTCACATGTCGCACGACGAACTTCTTTGAGAGCGTCTGCCACAAATTTTACACTTCCTTCATCTGTTGATGTTTTCGTCCTTCCTGGTCTTGGATCATCATCAATACTCACACGACCACCACCAAAACGATTAGTCCGACGAGAAACTGTACTGTGAACACACCACAAATTTCACTTAAAGCACTGTGGATTTGTGTGGGGTCTTTGCCACGTAAAGTTTTGATCTTAATGTATGACCTTTGATCTTCAACAGTCACAGTACCCGGGACCTGTGCAGACTCCATTTATATCACTCGTTATGAAACTAAACACGTGCTTCTGCCTCAAGTCTTCAACTGCAACTGACATAATTTTCATTGTTGTTACGTCATCCAATCTGGAATACTACCAACCTGTGCATTGTTAATGAAATGACCCTCTTATATACCAAAATGGAGTTTAACCATATCTTCAGACTATACATTCAGGAGTCCCCCAGGAAAGCATATTAGGGGCAGTACTCCATTCGTTATAAACTGAGGACATACCAATACCTAGCGCGTACAATGGCGATTTCACCAGATAACACAGTCATCCAGCCCTCGCATACTGATGCTTCTGCTGCTTTGGGAAACCTACAAAACAACATTACCGAATCCCAAAACTGGTAAAAAGAGATGACAAATAAAGGGAAATGAATGAAAATTAACTCACGCAACACTTAGCCTGAGACGAGACAACTGTCCACCTGTAACATTAAATAACTAAATATAATTAATATAGATTTTTAAACTTTTACTTTGTGAAACTTACTTTGTTTCCTCCCGTACGCGTTTCGGCGTGATGTGTGCCTTCATCAGCGGTGTGAGACAGGCGGTGTACATCACGACGAAACGCGTATGGGAGGAAACAAAGTAAGTTTCACAAGTGAAAATTTAATAATCTATATTAATTTAGTGCTGTGAAAAAAGAAGATGAACTATCAAAACAAATATAATTAATTCACTACCGACTCGGAACATAACATTTTTTTAAGGGTAAAAACATAAAAGTTTTACCTTACAACCTGAACCGGTTTTCACCTTTAAAAGGCTTCTTCAGAGGTTGCCGCTGGTAACCGCCCTGTTGTGGGCGACGGAATCGAATTTCGAAAGATCGATGTTGTGTGTGTGGGGTGAGGTATGTTCGAATAATGCGTGCGATTTGAATTGCGTCTGTTCGTTTAGGATGTCGTTTTTAAGTGTTTTCGTGTGTTTGTGTATTTCGAATTGTTCAAGAGTGTCTAGTTTTCGGCCTTTTGTGTGTACGTGTAGAATGTCCATGTTATTGTCCATGTTTTTGTATTTGTGGTTTGCTTCAATGAGGTGGTTTGCAAGGGTGGATTCGATAGTGGAGTGTAGTGAATTTGTGTGTTCAATGTATCTTTGTTTGAAGTTACGTCCTGTCTGGCCTATGTAGAATTTGTTGCAATCCTAGCAGTGTAGTTTGTAAACACCAGGTAGATCGAATTTGTTTTGTGCTTTGTGCGTGTGTTTTGGTAGTATGTGTTCTGTTTTGTTTGTAGTTTTGTAAGAGATTCTGTATCCTGGTTTTCTGAATTTGTGGGCTATTTTTTCAGTTTAGTTATTGGTGTATGTTAGTGTTATGAATTTGTTGTTTTCTGTCTTTGTCTGTTGTTTGTTTTGTGTTTTGTGTAGGAGTTTATTTACTATTGTTCTGTTATATCCGTTGGATTCTGCTTGATATTTTATTGTGTTTAGTTCGTCTTAGTAGTCTTTTTCATCTAGTGGGGTGTTGTATCATAGTTCTGAAGGCAGCTAGTTTGTGTTGTATTGGGTGATTGGAGGAGTTGTGTTTTAGTGTGTCAGTTGTAGTCGGTTTTCTGTATATACTGAATTTATGTCTGTCTTTTTATGTGAAGGTTATGTTTTTGTGTAGATTGTTTATGTGCGTTAGTAACTGTTCACGTCATGAACAACGAAATCCAAGAAATTAAATAACTCTCAGTTGCCGGTCTACTGATCGTCGTATGGTACAGTGGAAAACAAAATACAAGACGCCAATTAAGTCACAAATCACTAGCTTTAATCATCACAATTAAACAGTTTGTAATCAACAAGATAGTCTGTTACAACAAATCAAATAAAAATTGTTCACACGCAATAAAATTGTATTACAATTGTCCCGCCCAATTATAAAACACATAACACTTCACCACAATAATACGAACCGCACTCGAATAGATCGCAACTCAAACTGAACTGAGCGTCGCTGAGTAGTTGTATTTATTCCCTAATAGGCTAGAAAACGCTAGAACGTAATTGATTGCGGCCTTGAACAAAGCGGGCGCGGACCGGTATTGTCTGGAAAAGTCTCGTTGCGGACGCGTGACAAGTGTCACGTAATTGTCATTCATCTTAAAGTAGCGGCAATATGTACACACACACACATACATTACAGCCGGGCTCCGCTGGAATAGCCGAAAAAGACGTAGCATGTCCTGAAATGTCGTAACAATATGTTACGTATTAAAGTTAGTAAATATATTTGTAAGAGATTACAAATTAAGTAAAGCTAAAAAAATGATAGTGCAGCCACGTAAGAAGAATGGATGTAGGAAGAGTATTTAAAGTATTTCAGAATTAGAAATTTTCATTAAGAAACAGTAGTGGACTACGACTTTTAATAGAAGCAATCAATGGAGCAATCCGTGCTAACGAATGAAGATGCCGAAAGGAGAGACGGATAAAAATTTCTGATCAGAGATTCATTTAAACCTAAACTGTATACTTGTGTTGAAATTTAAACTTTTGTACAGTGTTAAAATTTTGCACATTCATCATATTGGTACGTAATCCAGAATATCGGTATGGAGAACCATACATGACTTCCATGTTCTAAGATCTATATTTAAAATCATATTCGAAATGAAATATTTCCATAGAAACTACTTCTTTCTACTTATTGCTTCAGCCTTAACCACAGTACTGTGGTCACTAACGTATACCACCTCACGTTTTCGCACTCGATTTTCACTGATGATGGCAGTCGATGGCACTGCCGAAAAGTCTGGTTTTGCAGAAAACATTGGACTACGGCTACACAGCCCGGGAAGGAATTTTAACAAAGAACTACTTCTTTGTTGCCCATAACGTAGTACACATATAAAAAAAATTCTCCCCTCCCCCTTTAACTATAATTTTCATTAATAGAAAATTACCCCCACCTCGTTCACCTAACCTCTTCATTTATAGATATTTCATGTACGTTTCTACAGTGGATTATTATGAGCTACTTATCAGGATACTTTATTTATCAAAATTAAGTACTTTACTCTTGTTAAAACATAAAACGTTGCAGGTAAACTACCCCTTTCTCTAAACCGATCTTCAACAAAAACAACAGGTCTTGAGTACTCTACAATTCCGGGCTGTATGCAAAAAATTATTTGATTCTGTTTGAATGTGCGGCAGTTATCGTTCGTCATGGAAACATTTCTCTTGTTACAACATAAAATGTTGCAGGTAAACTACCCCTTTCCCTTAACCGAGCTTCACCAAAAACAACAAGCCTTGAGTTCTCTACAATTCATGAACGTATGCAAGAAATTATTTGATTCTCTTTGAATTTACGGCAGTTATCTTTCGTCAAAAAAATTACCCTTCTTAAAACATAAAATGTTGCTGGTAAGCTACCCCTTTCCCTTAACCGATCTTCAACAAAAACAACAGGTCTTGAGTACTCTACAATTCCGGGCTGTATGCAAAAAATTATTTGATTCTGTTTGAATTTGCGGCTGTTATCGTTTGCCATAGAAAATACCCTAGTTAAAACATAAAATGTTGCTGGTAAACTACCCCTTTCCCTTAACCGATCTTCACCAAAAACAATAGGTCTTGAGTACCCTGCAAATCAGAACTGTATGCAAAAAATTATTTGATTCTGTTTGAATTTGCGCCTGTTATCGTTTGCCATAAAAAATTTACACACACACACACACACACACACACACACACACACACACACACACACACACACACACACACACACTTTTCGAAAAATGACTTTTTTCATGTTTTGAGTGTTGTACAATCAGAATCTGCAATAATCTCGAACACAATTTTTTTTTGCCATCACCATACTTCCATTTCCTTAAGGAACATGGAAGTAAAAAAGTGTTACGACATTTTCTTGAATGTTCCAGTGGAATCCGGCTGTAATGTGTGTGCGTACGTGATTCTCAACGCGTTGGCTAGACTGTTACAGAAGTCGCGCGGCCGCGCGCACTGTGTGCAAGGCCGCAGTCAATTACGTTCTGGTGTTTTCTAGAAGTGTTCTTGACGCGCAGTATGGATCTTTCTGGATTTTCGGCGGTGCATGAATACAAGTACTCAGCGACGCTCAGTTTCAGTTGGAGTTGCGAGTTACTGTCGGGCGATTACTCAGTGCGTTCCAAGTGGCTATTAGTGAAAAGTGATTATCGTGCGGGACATTGAAATACAATTCTGTTTTATATTAGTCGACATTTTATTGCGTGTGAACAATTTTTATTTTATTTGTTGTAAGAGACTACCTTGTTGATTACAAACTGTTTAATTGTGATAGTTAAAGCTGGTGATTAGTGACTTAATTGGTGTCTTGTATTTTGTTTTCCACAGTACCATACGACGATCACTAGATCAAAATTTATTATAATTTTGTGAACCACTCATGAAATATTTCGTTTGAAAGTTCAGGATTAACGATCATTCCCAACAAAAAAGAGCAACAGAGCATTTACTTTATTATGGTTATGGTTTATGTTTTTGGAGTTGCTGTAGTGGCCTACAGCTTAATACTTTTTTCAGACTTTTACCAAGGAGTGTTAAGTTTCTACTGCATCGTATTAAGTAGATAGGTGTCAGTTATAAATCACGTTACGAACGCCTATTACTATTTAACAGTAAAGTTATTAAGAACTCATTAACTAATAGAAAGCTTGCAAACGCAACACGAACGCGCACAAGAACGAAGACAACGTTTAAATGAATTGCACTCGATTTTTATTTGTAACTATTATTTATGGCACCCGTACGTAATTATATAGTACAAAAAACAGTAACAAATTACGGCTATAATTGACAGTCTTTATAACCAATAATTTACACATACTAAATGAACTTAATTCACTAGTTCTGAAGTTTATTTAACAATAATAATAATAACAATAATTACTATATTACATTAAATAAAATAGTAAAACACTTTTTAGCTCATAGAGATGAAAGTTACTTTCGTAGCGGATAAAAGTTGTTGCCACTTTGAATTACGTTTATATTAGCACTTTGTGCTAATTTCACAACGCACTGTGTGCACTAATATTATCATTAACACTTTGTGTGTCATGCTTCTGCAGACTTTCTTCAGCGATTTCTTGTTTCATCTCTCCACACAAGCGACGCGGTCTTGCAACTCTCGCCTCTAATCTTGCAGCCTCCATAATACCTGATGTCTTCTTGTCTGTCCGTATGTTCTGCTCACCTCCAATTTACACTCGCAATTCTGTAAATCATTCCCGGCAGAGGCGTTATTTAGAACGGCGTAGCATGTCACCGTTACTTTTCAGTATGCACATAGATAACGTTAACGGTAAGGGGCACAAGAACACTCACTATTAGCCCCTTAACGGTTCATTTAATTCACCACAATTTGACCTAAAAATGCTCAATTATTTGTTCTCAAAGATGTGTGTATTTCATCCTATTACTAAAGTAATAGATACTAAAGAAGAAGAAGAAGAAGAAGAAGAAGAAGAAGAAGAAGAAGAAGAAGAAGAAGAAGAAGAAGAAGAAGATTAAGAAGAAGAAAAAGAAGAAGTCACAAGGTGGACTGAAAACGTAGTTTGTCTAAAACAAGTCATCTACGTAACCACGGTAAGACCAAAGTTTTTTGTATTCCGAGACCTGGGCAATATCAATAAAAGACTAAGTACTAAATAAACATGTTGAAAAGGATTTGGATCATGAAGAGGATTTGGGCGCTACCTGTCAAAACGCCCGGCGGCAGTGGCTTTTTAATCTCCAGCGAAATGAAATGTATAAGGAACCGTCGGCAAATCGGTTAATAAAATCACTAACACTTAAGTAGGCTAGACTATTATTGATAAGCGCGAGAACAACCTAAACAGAAAAATTATGATGAGTCACTAGGCGGGCGAAGAAAATCGGCAGACCGAACTAAGACGGATAAAATTAGGTGAAGGATAATATGGGGAAGCTGGGCATCCAAAATTGTTGGCGCTGACCGTGTCGAGTAGCGACGTGTTATAGACTAGGCCAAGACTGTTATAGACTGCCAGTGAGAGGGAGAGGGGGAGAGAGAGAGAGAGAGAGAGAGAGAGAGAGAGAGAGAGAGAGAGAGAGAGAGCTTGGCTCTATTTGCATTTATTTATTATTCCGGCTATACAATGTTTACACATTTTCCGGAATCAAAGATTGGAGAAGTGATTGAATTCTCTTCTTCCACTGCTGCTTGTCCAGCCAAAGATCTTCTTCAATTTCTCGTTCCCTCAACATAGTGTGAATTTCTTCTCTCCAGGTGATAGGCAGTCTTCCTCTTTTCCTTCTTTCTGGTGGCGTCCATTCCATAATTCTCCTTGGGAATCTTTCCTGTGCCATTCTTTTCGTGTGTGATGGTTTTGAATGGTTTTTTTCTCGATACTTCACCCGTTTCATTAGTTGTCTTGTTGTTTCTTTACTTATTTTGTTTGTATAATCTTCAATATTGTGCCATCCCGCTGATTATCATGATACAGGTTTTTCAATGTCTTGCCGTATTCACTTTTCTGAGTTTAATTTATTGATATCTACTATTATTATGTTGTTACCGCTTGATTACTTTGTATCTGGACTGTCTGACTTCATAATAAGGCTCTCTTTTGTCTCCAGATTAGGGTTGCAAAAAGAGAACACTATTCTGAGAGAGAGAGAGAGAGAGAGAGAGAGAGAGAGATTGGCTCTATTTTTATTATTAGTATTTTTTTGTTTCTAACAGGCTCAACATAATCTGTTGTCTACATAACACTCTTTCTGCAGCCTCTAAAAAATAATTATTTCTGTATCATTTTTCTCATGTTATTGTTGTAAACTCATTGTTTAAGGTACTTCTTATTATTTTGCTGAATTAAACGTACTCAGTTTTTCATTTTGCACCACCAACTTTTTCTTCATTTTTTACTGTGTCGATGGGTTTGAATTGTTTTTTGTCTCGGTACTTCAATGTTTCTTTAGTTGTCCTGTGTCGTTTCTTTACTTATGTGGTTTGTGTAGTCTTCAATTGTGTCATCCCGCTGCTGATTATCTTGATACAGCAGGTTTTCCACTGTCCTGTTAAATCCACTTTTCTGAGCTTAATTCATTGGCATTTAATATTATTATGTTAGTAGGGGGAAAATGGGGGTTCTAACTAACAAAGGATGCCGCCGTTCCCACGGTCCAAGATTTTTTCCCACGCTCTCCCCACCACCGCTGGACCTGCAGCATCCGCGAATTTCCACCAATAAAATTTCATGCCGCCTTTCGCGCGCCAAGTTCAAATATATGCAGCCTTTCGCGAGCCTAGATCAAAGAGATGCCGCCGTTCCCAATTTTTTTTTATTTTTTTTTATTTGATATTTTTATTTTTTTAATTAAATTGATTTGCATATCCGTGAATATATGCAGCCTTTCGCGAGCCTAGATCACTTTCACTTTCTACTGGACCACAGCATCCGCGACTTTTTCACTGATCTGTGTCAAGATCCGCGACTTTTTCGCGTATCTGGACCACAGAATCCGCGTTATTTTTTTTTATATGCCGCCTTTCGCGAGCTTAGATCACTTTCACTTTCTATCACTTGATGTATTATAGTGTATATATTAAATATATGATCAGGGTTACCAACCTTGCATGAGTTCAAACTTGTGTGTTATAATGTATATTAAATCTATATGATCAGGTTTACCAACCTATGTATGGGTTCAAACTTGATATGTGTGTGTATTATAGTGTATATTAAAATATATGATCAGGGTTACCAATCCTGCATTATTGTGTGTGTGTGTATAGAACAGATCTGCCAACATTTTTCTTCGGTGGGAAATTCAAACTATATTATAGTAAATTGTTGACGACGACTTCGATATCAACTCTCTCTCCCCTCCTCTCTCTTTGTCTCTAGACACAGTTGTCATCAGTTTTACATAAGCGTCGTGCTACTTATGGATTATTGTAATTAGCGATACTAAAATGTAATCACCAGGAAATATATATTTATCACCTATCTCGTGGCGTCCTTTTTTGACACATGACAGTCATTGACTACGATTTAGAAATTAATATACTGCCAAGTCTGTGTGTGTGTGTGTGTGGTAAAGTGTTACGCATAAAAAAATCTCCTTGAAATAAGGTATTTTCAAAAGTTTTGTGTACACACACATTGTATAATAATTTTCGTAATTGTAAGATACAACCTGCAAATTATTAAAATGTCTCTCTCACACATTTCTGATTACTATACAAATAATTGGATGCATATTCGAAGATTTCCCTTATTCAAACGATTTGTATGTGTGTACACGAACTTAAATACAGACGATTGTAATTTTAAAAATTCATTTTTTGCATTAAATATATATCGTAAAGAATGAAATAATAATATTTCGTCATTGTAAGATTTTAATAAAACAATTATCAGTTTAAATAATAATTTTCATGATTGTAAGATACAACCTACAAATTATTAAAATGTCTCTCTCACACACATTTCTGATTACTATACAAATAATTGCATGCATATTCGGAGTACGTTGACGGCGAAACAAGTCTATGCACACACACGCACACACATACACACAACGATACTGAATTAGATATAGTTATTATTCGCTAAATTAAACCAGAGGTCATTAACCTTGTGTACGACGTCCTACATTCTAATTTCACACCTGCTAGTCATTAGCAGTAATTAGGATTATAAAGTATTTACTCTAAAAACGGACAACTCTACTTTCTAATTTGACACCTGTCAAGCATTAACACCGCTTACAGTAATTACTCTAAAAACGGACACACACACACACACACACACACACACACGTGCTTTCCCCACTACAGAGTACACTATATATACGCTAAGTAAGTTAGCGGCAATTTCTTATTTGTCGACTTGTACATCCTGATACTGCACGTATACGTGTCTTCCAGTATACACATCTTCTTTTGAAAGACTGTTTGTACGTCTTCAGTGTAGACAACGCACATACTAGTTTGGCTGATACTGCACGTCTTACGTGTCTTCCAGTATACACATCTTCTTTTGGTAAGTGTATAGATTTTATTTAAACGTAAAAATTATCAAGTGCATTATTTATTGAATTTAATACATGTGTGTGTGTGTGTACGCGTGTGTGTATGATCAAATTACAATTTCTGAAAATATATTCTTACTGTATTTTTTATAGTGGCAATTTCTCACCAACGTGTGCTGATACATCGTGAAATCTCTACATCTTTTTTTAATAGTTGAAAGACTGTTTGTACGCCTTCAGTGTAGACAACGTACATACTAGTTTTGGTAAGTTGTACAGATTTTATTTAATTTTAATTTTAATGTATGTGCAGATTTTTATTTAAACGTAAAAATTATTTCCATTATCAAGCGTGTTATTGAATTTAATACATGTGTGTGTGTGTGTGTATGATCAAATTATTATGTCTGTTACAAATTTTCTGAAAAATTGCTTTAAACAAACGTTTTTAATGTAACAAATTTAGAAAGTAGGTCACAGCGTATGATGACATTTATATCTCTCTCTAATTCTGTTGTGGACATACATAGCTGTAAGCGGTGACTATCTCCTTATGAATGCGGAATGTAGACTTTCCTAAAATTATTTGCATTAAAACATTATCAAACGCATTATTGAATTTAATACATGTGTGTGTGCGCGTGTATGTGTATGATCAAATTATTATGGAGTGGGTTATACAAATAATAATAAAGTGTGTGTAATATATATATACATTTATTAAAATACATACACACAGCTCCAAGATTATATTAAATAGTTTTACAATTAAAAATACATACACAGCTCGAAGATTATATTGTTACAAGTATGAAAATATATCTAAACTAATATTTACAATTTAAAAAAAAAAACATACACAGTTCCAAGATTATATTGTTACAAGTATTAAAATACATCTAAACTAATTTTACAATTAAAAATACATACACACACATAGCTCCAATATTATAATGTTACAAATATGATGAAAATATATATATATATATTTAAAACTAGTATTTACAAAATATGTATAAAATAAGACTTAAACACGTCTATGTACTGTGTTGGACAATGGTGTATATTCTACAAGCGAATCATGTAGTATCATACAGTAGGCGGTTGTCTGTCTAGGAAAATTCATTGACGATTCAAATTCTAAACGTACATCAACTGCTGAAGACTTAAGTGTATCGTCTTGCTTGCTACAATCGAAAACAACCAGCGGGGCTTTTGATTTGAATAATTCCGGTGTCAGTACTGGGCTACCGTCTAAACGGTGGTAATACGAACTTTGAAAACTGGTGTACATATTGTACAATAATGCAAAACGGTCTTTCCCAATATCCAAGTTTAAATTATCGTAAGGATAATACTTGTCGTTTAGAAACAGTCTCGCATTGATCACGTTACAGTGATCAAATTCATCAGCGTGTGCTGTCAGTACATTTTTTCTTGCTGTCTGAAACGCTAACACAACAAAGCGTGGTTTTTCCAGCTGACTCGAGGTCTTGACAATCCAATTCTGCCTTTTAGTCTGTGGTAAGGCAGGATACTCGTGCAACTCCCAGGTCCTAAAAGGCATAGTTATCGGGTGGTCTTTCTCTATGAGTCGTAACAGTGGTAATCTGTACACATTAGCTACATGTACATAAGGCATTTTCCAGTAAACTTTATCTAGTTCAAGAACACAATTAGCAGTCGTTTGTCCGCTTACTAAAACCATAGCATTTATGTCGGTAGAAGCGCGTAGGAGTATAAGTTCTTGTTTCACGTTCAGCACGATGCGTGTATAGTCTTCTGCGAATCCCATTAGCATTTTCAGTGGTATACAAAAATTGAATTCGCCGTCATCATTCACTTTTAATATGTTCGTGGTCGGTGCCACCCAACCTGCGTTTTCCATTGCGTTACGTGCGTTGTTGTTGAGTGATAGAAAAGTTTTAATAGTTGACGTAACACCGACGTTTCTGGTATGGTCCACTACCACGCCGGCCAACTCGTAACGAATCTCTTCAAAGAGAAATGCTATAGCATTGTTCACCAGTTCCACATTCAGTGCAGTATCTGCAGCCGCACTAGGGTTTTTTTTAACCAACTTGCCTTCGATGTAGAGGAAACTTTCTGACGGCAGTGTAAAGACGTCCTGTTGTTGTATTGGCACACGTATTTCATCATTGTTTCCTTATCTTGTTGTTGCGTACGGTGCGTGTGAGTGAAATGAAAAGTGTGTGATACTGTCTTCAAAGAACGGTTGCTGCTCCACTGATAATATTCCACTCGCCATGTTACTTGTTTACAACAACAAAACCCAGTGAAATCAGGAAACGGCGGTTAACTGATGTTAATCGTTTCAGTTTCGAACGAGTACTGATGCGTTTCCTAACTGATCTTTCTTCTTCTTTTATTACTGACGACGAATGTGGTAGCAGCGGTGGCGAAGAAACAAAGTACAAGCCCATGTCTATAGTCGTTTTAGATGTAAACGCACAGTGATGACTTCTCCGCGAAAATCTATTACGTCACCGTCCTGATCGTGTAAAGATAATGTTATGTTGTCCAAACGACTCACATTCACAGGTAGGTATATGACGTTTGTAGGCGATTCAATTATTTTGAATCCTGGTTCGACTGACGGATAGAACGAGTGCAGTGTGTGCTCGGTTTTACCGTTCTTGTATGATCCTTGCGCTATATTACACCTTATCAGTATACTGTTCACTTTTATAATGTTAACTGTGGCGTCAGACGTGTGAGTTTTATTCGCTTCAAGCAGACGCTTTCCCTTGAAACCCAACATATCACCGATACCGTACACTGTTTGTTGAAAGTCAATATCCAGTGCACAAGTCAGCTCACATTTCAGTGTATTGTTGTTAGGACGTAGACTAATCTTTGAGTCTCCTAACCGCTTTTTGAGGAAGGCTTCTATGTCACCGATTTCATAAGCACCTGTAGGTAAAGTTATCAAGTCCCACGTTGTTCCGTCTCGTAGTACTGGAAACACGTTGTTTTTTCCTTCAATCACGTTCGGTATACTGTTGTATGTAGTAAAGTCCAATAGACCTACATACCATTCGCCGTTTGTTAGTTCGAGAGGCGGGAAAAAGTCACATACAAGAGCAGCAGCATTCGTACCTGTTAAGGTGACCGACAGCGAAGACATCTTGTCGCTTACTGATCACTCGCGCGTTAAGAAGTCCAAACATAAATGCCCACAGATGACTGTGTGTGGTGGCTGTTCACGTTCGTAATTGTAGTAAATGTCAGTGTCGGTTCCAAAATACTGTGTCAGCTCAAGAGGTGGCTGCATATTACCATACGCATCATAGTAGTAAATTTGTTTGTTTCGCTTCTTGTAGCAAACCCAGTGCGTACCAGGTCCTTCTGCACTGTCTAGATTAACAACTGCACTCTCATTCTTCCATGGTCGTGTGTGTGGTAAAGTGTTACGCATAAAAACTCCTCTGAAATAAGGTATTTTCAAACGTTTTGCGTACACATACAAATCACTGTCAGACAATGCACGCACTGGTATGGAAATTAGTTTTTTTGTCTGTAAGGACGTAGGTATAGACCTGACGCTATTTTTTTATTGTTACGTTTATGTCTTGGGACTGTTTTGCGTTTGCAGGTCGTTTTGCGTTTGTTCACGGATTGACGTTTAATGCCTGAACCCTTCTTCTTCTTGTTTTTTCTGCAACCACTACGCGAGCTCCCTCCACCCACTGCCGATTTCGCCTTCATCGCTGCCGCTACGGCCGCCGCGTACGCTCTTTCGCTGATGCCTGAATTCAAAGCTTTCACTCGATCCCACGCCTTGCCGGCTAGCACACGATCCGCTACGCGTCTTCGTTCGTTGTCCTTGTACTTAGCGTAAGCGATATCGTGTTCGCGACAGGCTTCGTCCAACTCGTTGATTCCGCGCTCGCCACGTGCCAATCTCTCTTTGAGTTTTGTTCCAGGTCCACAGAATCGGTAGCCCGGTAGGTGTAATTCTACTGGTAATGCGTCCACCGCTCGATTAATCAAAGTAGGTACTGACGAAACGATAGCGGGCACAGTGTTTTTAAGTATTTTTCCAATTACACCACGCCCCATTCTTCTTTTCTTACGAAGTACGTGCATTCTTGTAAACAGATCTCCAATCCTTGATTTCCGTTTCCGTATCGAGAACGTCTATTAAACGCCCCACCTCTTCAATATATTCAGACAGGACTGAACGCTGTGTCGTGCTGTCTTGATATTTATAGACAAACTTTATTAGATTGATTATATGAGCGTGAAATACCTGAGTGACCTTGTACAATTCGGTCTTTATATGTAATTTTAATTCGTGCATTTGTCGTACAGTGACTGCGTCTTTGTCATTGACACCGTTCGCTATATTCGTAATTTTTCTTCCGGCAGCGTAGAAAGTATCGTTTTGCAAACTGATTGTGTGTGCATGTAAAAATTCCAAATTCACTGCGTCTTTGAAGTCAACAGGCGCTTGCACATGCGTTAGTCGACAGTCATTAACGATTACGTTACCTGCACGATCTTTTTTCAAACTCTTCTCGTCTACGTATCGTTTTGTGGCTGCATCTCTTGATTTAAGCGGATCGTTTAGCCTTATTATTCGATGATCTTTTGCGTCTACGGTAGCGTTGTCGTCGTTCTTGTACTGTAAGCATGTGTCCTTTACGTACTGTAAAGAAACAACATCGTGCAACTCTTCAGGATCACCCAAGTTGCATATCTTTTTGTTTTTCACATCAAAGTGACCGTCGTTAGTCACTCCTAAACCGATATCCTCACGCAGACTTCGATGAGTTTCTTTTCGCACTCTTACAGCGCTGTCGTGTCTACCGAACTTGTCTACACTCATATTTATGAAGAAGAACTGATGGTTATAGAACGGTGCGTCTGCTTTTATATGATAATGCCAGTTTCACGTAATTCTTCCAATATCGAAACGATTTCATTCCTATGACCAGTATGGCCGCTATTTTGAGACGCCATTAACAGTCTCAATCTATTAACCAACTCGTTAGGATCATCCCAATGCACGTAATCGATTGCAGTGTTCGGTTTCATCTCCATATAGCCACTCCCTGTACGTTTTCGTGCAAACAATTTAGATATTACTAGTCGGTACTTGACGCCACTGTTACTGTTTATTCGCGTATTGTGTTTATATTTTTGTTTGTGTCCGTTGGTTGCTAGTAGTATAGACTTATATTTTCTCATATCATCATTATTGTATTTTTTCGGTAGTTTCATAAACAAAAGTTCATACAGACCAGGTGTACCCTCGTAAATTTTTCCTTTGACATGAAAGTTGTCGTTATCATTGATTTTTACATTTGAATCACCTATCATAAATTTACCACCTTCGTATCGAACACCATACATGCGATCTATAATCCGTTTACAGTCCGCCGATTCACACAAACGCATATATTTGTTTGCTAATGAATCCTCGCTGAAATGTAAAGCGTTAGGGTTCCATGCGCTATTGTCACTGAAATGAGAAGCGTTATGACTCTGCGTGCCACTTTCGTTTTCTGTTATTACGTGTTGTGTAGGCTCTTCTTGTTTTATCTGCTCCTCCTCCTCCTCCTCCTCCATCATGTCACCACTTAACTTTCGTGAAATAACTTCTAACGGTTCCAGAATCGGTCTGTAATTTTTTCTAAACGCCTCGTCGCTTTCTCTGATACCGTGTTGTAATGCATGATATTTTTTCCTTATGTTGTCGCTTATCGTGTCTATATCATACGCGAGTCGTTCCTCCTTATTCATTGCCATCGTGTGTTAGCAAGAGGACTGATTACATTACTACAGTGCAACCACTTTTATACTTCGTCGGAAACAATTATGAATCGATCAAAGCCGATTCTATATCTACCTTCATTTATTGGCGAGTCTTTGTCTATGACTAGAAATCCATAACGATCCTTCCACGCTTCCATGCAGACGTCTTTGAAAGCATCATATTTCATATCTATGTTAACGTGATCATTGTATGCATGTCGTAAATTTAGATCGTCTTGTTTGAACAATATCAACAAGTTAGCGTTGTCACGTATCAATTGTTTCGGTATCTGGCTATATGTCTGGCATAGATAGAATGTGTCCACACCGCTATGTCTCCCCATAGCAAAATACTTTCGAATATTGTTTTGTCTTTCACACGATACGTCATCGAATACGATAACAGAGTCGAGACCAGTGATTTCACTCGGTAGCGGGACTTCTTCGTTCTCGCTGTATGCATGATAACCTAAACCTTCATCAGCGAGTGATTTCATCACTGTTTCTAGCATTCTGTATTTTGGTTGAAATAATGATTTTGAAAACACGTATACGTTACGGAAACGTAGTCCGTTGGCATCAAACAGTAGGTTGAATAGCACATTTGATTTCCCACAGGAACTTGGGCCTGTAACGATACAGCGAATACTGTTCGGTAATAGTGGGCCATGTTTACGCTTAGCACTGCCTTCGTCACCAGCCAAAAAGTCCATATCCTTTATTGGTAATTTGTTTGCTTGCTGTACAATCTTCATCTTTGTGAATACCGAAAGCATACTGTTTTCAGCACGTGCTGCCGCCTTTTTTATATTAGATCTTTCTTATGTATCCACGCATCGTGTTTACCATCGAAACCGAGCCAACGAACACGCACTCTGTCACCTTTGCGTTGTAACACCTTTTCCACTAGGTATACGTCGCCGACTTTGGACTTACTAATCTCGTGCTCGTAAAAACCACCTTTCAACACTTTGTTTAGATGATCTTTTAGCAGATAAGTGACGGGGATAGTAGTGGATTGTACTTTATCCACAGTGAATATTTCGTTAGTCCAATTTGGCGTATAACCTTTGGCGAACGTCATTTTGTGCTTACTTATACGAACACGGTCACCGACTTTAAATTTGGGTGGTTTCGTTGGACTGATTTTAGGCGCTGTGTTCTTCCTTATTCGTTCCAACACTATATGTTCGTTGGCATCATTCACTTCACTAGGTTTCATACCAATGGTTCTGTGTGTGGTATTGTTGTACGATTTCAGTAATGTAGGTAGTAGATCCAACCAGCGGTAGTGTCCTTGTTCGCTGAAAGCTCGATACATGTGTGTCTTCAGTGTGCGATTAAAACGTTCCACTATGGAAGCTTTTTTCTCACTATAGGTTGAGTAATGTTTCACATTATACTTTTTTAGCAACGCTTGTACTGTGCTGTTGTAATACTCCTTCCCGTTGTCTGTCTGTAAATATTTCATTCGATTAGCAGTTAGTATAGGCTCTAGTGCGTGCTTTACTTCTTTTCCTGTCTTTGTTTTCAATGGTACAGCGTACGCGTACTTGCTAAACGCATTGATCACTGTCATCATGTACTTGTACCCTTTGTTCACTCGAGCGTATGGTATCATCTCCACAAGATCCGCTTGGTACAAGTCGTGTAGACCCTTCAATTCAACCGCGCGCCTAACGAAATTCCTTCTCGCTGCTCTGTGTAGCTCTAGAGCTATAGTCTTGCGTGCGTTGTTCATGGTTTAAGATACACTAACATAATACTGACGTTAAAAATACTATATATATCTATAACAGTTTCTTTGTTTTTCAGTATTCACTCTCTCGTCTGAATATCATGTCCGACCTTCAACAGAATCCAGAACAACATCAGCAGGAACAGGGACATCCTCAACAAGGTAAAAATTTTTTTAAATACCAATTGTCTCTCTCTATAATTATGTAGCAAACCAAATTTGTTTGATATGAATTAACATATGGTTCAACTCTGTCTAACATGTATAAGATATTCTCTTGACGTTGTTTAGAAATTGATATGGCGGAGAAAATTTTTTATGTTCTGACATAGGTTTGTCACCTTCTCCCCAATGTATTGTCTCTTGACATCGTTTAGAAATTGACATGACGGAGAAAATTTTTCATGTTCCACCATAGGTATGTCACCTTCTCTCCAATGAACTAATTCAATTCCGCAACAAAAGCATTTAACTCTATCGTCTATGAATGACATACTATGTCCACAAACATCATAATTTAGCGGATAGTAGTAAAACCCAGCAAACGCTAACTCGTCGGGACTGACAAACGTCACTTCCCAATACTTGAACGATTTTCTTCTTTCACTTTCAATGCTAAAATCATGAGTAGCTGCCATCTTCACAGTTTGCAATAAACTAACGTATTACTAACGTGTACTATCTATTTATTTACCACAAACATGAATGTGTGTGTGTTATTCATCATTCCTATTAGCTAATACATGTGTTTCTATTGTTTCAGATATGACACGATTTTATATTGTGCGAAACAGTAGTATTAGAGGATGTCTCACAACATTTAATTACCTGCCTGTGTACACAGAAGAAGAAGATCAAGATATAGTACCGATAATGACCGAGGTGCGACCTTTATTGTGCAAGGATATTCTGGCAGAACAAGCACGTTTACGCAGTATCAAATGGCATATTGCGTGCAGGATACGTTTCACTAAAACTATGTTAGATGGTGACAGCGGTGAAGAAAAAGTGGTAACCAAAGACGCCGTCTTCCACGGACGTTGTCGTACGTTGCTCACGGACGACAACGACGAGTTGAACTGTCTACTCGATGAATCTTACGATAAAATCATGAATAGCATATCCAAGTTTACCCGTGACGGGAGCGGATGGTCGGTGGATGCTGTACTGAAGCTGGAACTAGTTGTTGGACGGTACCGACCTCTAGCAGCATCCTCCTACCTTCTAACCCCACGAAAACTTGCACTCACCAGGGCAGTAGTCAACATCAAGAACTCCCAAGATGAAATGTGTTTTCTATGGTCCGTACTAGCTCACATACACCCTCAACAAAGGAATAAAGAATTTATTTCAAACTACATCTTATTCAAAAACACAATAAATATGTCCGGTATCGAGTACCCTGTTTCTATAAACTCACTTTCTAAATTTGAAGCACAGAATCCCAACATTTCTATAAACGTTTTCGGCTATGATATAGACGACAATATCAGAAACGAATCAAAAAATGAGGTTTATCCGTTAAGAATTACCACCAATAAGGACAGATTACATCATGTTAATCTTTTACTTCTGTCCGATACAAATAGCCGAAAACATTACTGTCTTATCAGTAACATGAGTAGATTGTTATCATCCCTTACAAAACACAAAGAAAAATCATTTTACTGTGACTACTGCCTGCATCGTTTCTCCACAGAACATGGTCTGTCCGATCATCTCCCCTACTGCACACCTCACGGCGAGCAGAAAACCAAAATGCCCACAGAGGAGGAGAAGTTTATGTCATTTAAAAATTACGCGCACTGTCTTAAAGTACCCTTTACCGTCTACGCCGACTTCGAGTCCCTCATCACTCCGCTTCAATCGTGTTCACCTGGTAACAACGTCCCGACGACAGTGCACGAGTTAGGTGAATTCTACTCAGTTGATAGCAACGGTGCCCGTCAGAAAATAACTTCTCCTCCTGTATCGTCCACATCATACGAAGCGATGCATATTCCGTCAGGTTTCTCCTATGCTATCGTCGATCATACACACAGACTCTGGAGAGGGGCTAAAGTTTATCGGGGTGAAAACGTCGTAGACACTTTCTTCTCGTGGTTGATGAAAGACGCCGAGGATATGATGAAGGTAGTACGACATAACGTACAAATAATTATGTCCGATGATGACAATGTTGCGTTCACTAACGCCACCGTTTGTCATTTGTGTGAGCGCCCTTTGACAGACGATGACAAGGTACGCAATCATTGTCATCTTACGGGGAAATTCTTGGGAGCAGCCCACAATAGCTGTAATCTAAGCTACAAGATGCCTCGTCATATCCCCGTCTTCTTTCACAACCTTCGTGGCTACGACTGTCACCATTTAATGCTGGGTTTAGGAAAATATAAGGACCAACACGTATCCTGCATTGCAACATCTAGTGAGCGTTACGTGTCGTTCTCCCTGGGTCCCTTGCGTTTCGTAGACTCTTTTCAATTTCTTAATCGCTCTCTGGACACACTCGTTACCAATCTGTCCACGTCCGGGAGCCAATTTCCTTTGCTCAGAGAGGAAATGCTTAGACGGGGTTTCGACGAACAGACCAATCTGCTCGTACGCAAGGGGGTATACCCTTACGAGTACGTTGACAGCATTGATCGGTTCAACGAAACAAGTCTACCCGCTCGTGAACACTTTGATAACCGGTTGTTGGAATCGGCTATTTCGGACGCAGATTACGAGCACGCACAAAACGTGTGGAGTGCATTCAATCTGCGTACGTTTGGCGATTACCACGATTTGTATTTGTTGACAGACGTAATGCTGCTGGCCGATGTCTTTGAAAGTTTCCGAGACATGGCCTTACGCGATTACTGCTTGGACCCGTGTCATTTTTACTCGCTTCCCGGACTTGCTTGGAACGCGATGCTAAAAATGACAGGGGTCGAATTAGAGCTGTTAACAGAGATAAATATGCATCTGTTCCTTGAGTCTGGGGTCCGCGGAGGCTGCGCGATGATATCCAACCGTCACGCAGTCGCTAACAATCCTCTGATTCCAGATCAGTACGATGTATCGAAACCGACCTCCTTCATTCTGTATACAGACTGTAATAATTTATACGGTGCAGCCATGTCGCAACCACTCCCTTACGCAGACTTCCGATGGCTCGATCGTAACGAAATCGAGTCCTTGGACGTACGTAATGTGAGTGATGATTCCGACATCGGGTACATCCTCGAAGTCGACCTACACTATCCTGATACCTTACACGACCTGCATTCCGACTACCCACTTGCACCTGTGCGCCAGCGCGTAACACACAATGTGATATCCTTTCTCCCTTTTCCAAACGTTTACACGAGAGTATATACAGATCATCGTATAACGAATCAGGGTCATCCGTAGAGAAGTTGTTAACAACTTTGGAGGACAAACAAAATTACGTTCTCCATTATCGAAATTTGAAATTGTATTTAAGTCTTGGCTTAGAGCTGAAAGCGACTCATAGGGTGTTGTGTTTTAAGCAAAGCGCTTGGTTGAAACCGTTTATCGATTTCAACACCCGCAAGAGGCAAGCAGCCGTCAACAGCTTTGAAAAAGACCTTTTCAAACTGATGAACAACGCCGTATACGGTAAGTCGCTGGAGAACGTACGGAAACATATAGACTTTGAACTAGTCTCGGATGAACGACGGCTTCAAAAACTAGTTTCCACACCTAGGCTAAAACGTATGATTCGTTATACGAACGATCTGGTGGGGCTCTCACTCCGTAAAAAATCCCTTGTTCTTTCCCGTCCCGTGTATGTCGGCTTCACGGTGCTTGCGTTAGCAAAACGATAATGTACGACTTTCATTATCGTTATGCTGTCGCCAAGTACGGTTGCAACGTTAAATTATTAATGACAGATACAGACAGTCTGATGTATAGCATTCAAACATCAGACTTGTATGCAGACATGAAGAAGGACCTACACGTTTTTGACACATCGGATTACCCTACGTCTCATCCTTGTTATAGCCTTAAGAACAAAAAGGTTGTCGGTCTGTTCAAGGATGAAACGTGTGGTCGTCCTATTAGAGAATTCGTGGGTCTCCGTGCGAAATGTTATTCGTTCCTTGTGGCCCACGAAGATCCCACCCAAGAGTGTCAAAAACGTGTATGTAAAGGTGTGCCTCGAGTTGCAATTAAGAGGAGTCTGCGACACGATATGTATCGCAAGTGTCTCACTGATCATTGTCAGTTTTCTACCAGTGCGCTTTGTTTACGTAGCGATCATCATACGCTGTACACGATGCGTGTAAATAAGCAAGCGTTGTCACCGTATGATGATAAGCGTTATATATTAGACAATGGTCATGATACGCTTGCATACGGTCATTATCGGATACGACAACGCATCAACATGGAGAACGATGACGACGACACTTCCCCACCTACTAAAAAAATTCGTCTCCATGTATAGTAACCCTCCTCAACACTTGTTTCTTTCGTCAGTTGACGTCTCTCGGTGCTTCAGTCCAGACGTCTGTAAACGTAAGTTCACATATTAATATCTCAACGATATTTGTATGTTTAAACATAATATATACATATATAGAGTTTGTAATGTGTGTGGTTTCTTTGTCTTACAGTATTATGGATAACACTGCAGTTATAATTGACTTCCAGTGCTTTTTCGACGACAACGGAAAATATATTGTGAAGGAACTGTCAATCATGGACGTTCTGAGATTTGCTGGTAGACATTGGATTTTGACTCCACCTGCTACATCCGTTACGAATCCCAAATACGTTAGGACAAACCACTGGTTAACAACAAATTATCATAGACTTAGATGGAGCGAAGGAGAGACACCATACGACAATCTTGTTTCATTGTTAACATCACATACACGTATATATAAATATGTGTTTGTGAAGGGTTTTGAGAAAAAACGTTTTTTGCAATCAAAGATAATACACAATAATATCATCAATCTCGATGACTTTGGTTGTCCTAAAAACATACCGTATATAATTCATGGAACAGAATGTCTTAGACATTTCAATTCTTCTGACCGTTGCGCCAACTATAAGGTGCATGCTATTCGGGAATGGATGATTCATGATTTTTGCTTTAAACAAACATTTTTAATGTAACAAATTTAGAAAGTAGGTCACCGCGAATGATGACATTTATATCTCTCTCTCTCATTCTGTTGTGGACATGTACATACATGCATAGCTGTAAGCAGTGACTATTTTCTTATGAAAATGGACTTTCCTAATGACATTGTTATATTTTTGGTGTCTCTAATTTCGTCTGTGGGACATGTTCATACATGCAAAGTGGGACACCGACGTTACCACCACCACTATCATATTGTACTGTCCTTTTGTGTCGAATATTCTGTCATTGTTTGGTTCTCTCTGGTTTGATACAGACGTGTTCACTAGTGTCTTCTAATAATGTCGTTTCTTGTAAAGTTTAATGCTGTAAGTGCTATCGAGTACAAACGATGTTCAGAATTGACAGTGAATAAAAAATATCCCATCATGGTCTTAACAAATGTGGACACAAAATATGGGAACTCTGTGCTTGCTACGTTGGAGGATGGCGACCGTCAGTATCGTGTCTATCTTCCCAAGAGGTATGCAGGTGTCTTCACGAATGAGGAGCTCAGACATATCAAACCTAAAGAACTACATTTAGTGTATCGAGGGGCGAGAAATCAAACAATACAAGTAGAGATTGAGTCCTAACGTCGTAAGTAGCAATCGTGTTAACAAACAATTTATTGATGTGTGTGTGTGTGTGTGTGTGTGTGTGTGTGTGTGTGCGTGTGTGTAGTTTCAACTCTCTGTACTTAACACTTTAATAATTGAATTTGTATGTACATGATAAATGTATCATTGATTCTACAAGTTTCGTTGAATAATAGTTGGTTCGATTAGAAATTATTTGAAAGTACAATAACTTATGCGATAAATGTATCATTGATTCTAAGTAGTATTTACAAATTTCCAGTGAATAATATTTGGTTTGGTTTGATTAGAAATTATTTGAAAGTACATTAACTTATGAAAAATGACATATACTTGAAAAAGTTTACTTACTTAACGCATTTGATTCTTTCCACTAACTGTGTGTGTGCATGTGATAATTGAATATTATCGTATCAGTGATTCTAATATCGACTGTATTGTTATGTTACAGATAAACTTCCTTGTGAACTGTATCTACAGCCGTGAAATTATTATTTTAAAATCTTACAATGTCAAAAAATTATTATTAATATTTATTTTATATATAACAATGTTTGTTTGTGATATATGTATATTTAATCAATGTAAAATGTATTTTGAATAATTGTATTATAACGGTTTGTAAACTATATGTTAAGTTTGTGTACAGTGCTGTAAATATATATTTAATCATTTAAAACAATATTATTATTAATATTTTATATATATAACAATGTTTGTGATATATATATATATATATATATATTTAATCAATAATTGTATTATAGCAGTTTGTAAACTATATATTTTATGTTTGTGTACAGTGTTGTAAATATATATATTTAATTATTTAAAACAAATTATGGTTTATTTTAATTTATTTCGTTATAAACATTCGAATATGCATGCAATTATTTGTATAGTAATCAGAAATGTGTGAGAGAGACATTTTAATAATTTGCAGGTTGTATCTTACAATTACGAAAATTATTATACAATGTGTGTGTACACAAAACTTTTGAAAATACCTTATTTCAAGGAGATTTTTTTATGCGTAACACTTTACCACACACACACACACACAGACTTGGCAGTATATTAATTTCTAAATCGTAGTCAATGACTGTCATGTGTCAAAAAAGGACGCCACGAGATAGGTGATAAATATATATTTCCTGGTGATTACATTTTAGTATCGCTAATTACAATAATCCATAAGTAGCACGACGCTTATGTAAAACTGATGACAACTGTGTCTAGAGACAAAGAGAGAGGAGGGGAGAGAGAGTTGATATCGAAGTCGTCGTCAACAATTTACTATAATATAGTTTGAATTTCCCACCGAAGAAAAATGTTGGCAGATCTGTTCTATACACACACACACAATAATGCAGGATTGGTAACCCTGATCATATATTTTAATATACACTATAATACACACACATATCAAGTTTGAACCCATACATAGGTTGGTAAACCTGATCATATAGATTTAATATACATTATAACACACAACAAATTTGAACTCATGCAAGGTTGGTAACCCTGATCATATATTTAATATATACACTATAATACATCAAGTGATAGAAAGTGAAAGTGATCTAAGCTCGCGAAAGGCGGCATATAAAAAAAAATAACGCGGATGCTGTGGTCCAGATACGCGAAAAAGTCGCGGATCTTGACACAGATCAGTGAAAAAGTCGCGGATGCTGTGGTCCAGTAGAAAGTGAAAGTGATCTAGGCTCGCGAAAGGCTGCATATATTCACGGATATGCAAATCAATTTAATTAAAAAAATAAAAATATCAAATAAAAAAAAATTGGGAACGGCGGCATCTCTTTGATCTAGGCTCGCGAAAGGCTGCATATATTTGAACTTGGCGCGCGAAAGGCGGCATGAAATTTTATTGGTGGAAATTCGCGGATGCTGCAGGTCCAGCGGTGGTGGGGAGAGCGTGGGAAAAAATCTTGGACCGTGGGAACGGCGGCATCCTTTGTTAGTTAGAACCCCCATTTTCCCCCTACTTATGTTGTTACCGCCTGAGCGCTTTGTATCTGGGTGGATTGACATCATAGTGAGCCTATCTTTTGTCTCCAGATTAGAGTCACAGAAAGAGAACACTATTATGAGAGAGAGAGAGAGAGAGAGGGGGGGTAGAGACGGACAGACACACAGCAGAGACAGAGACAGAGACAAGATAGACAGATAGACAGACAGACTGTTTTCTTACTATCGACATTTAGTTTCATGTTGCAACGGTGTTTTGTGTCATATTCAACACTATGGGCGTAACGTGAGGCCTAACTTTGGGGGGGGGGCAGGGCAAAGCTTCATAAATTCAATTGTGTAGTGAGACCATCTATATAATAAAATTAATAAAATATATTATATACAAAATTAGAAAGTTTAGTAATAATTCTTAGTTAGTAAACAACGAGGGACAATTTCATTTTTTAATGATCAACAAACCTTTCTTCATAAGTTGTACTTCCAGTTATGTTTAACTAGAACAAATACTGTAGGCCTATAAACATAAACAATTTCAGTTCTTTCAATTCTTATACCCAGTTTTCGTAAACGCATCCTCTCCCTTAGGCACACTGTCACAAAATGCTCGGCAGTAGTAGCAGTAAGCCGAATCAGTCACAACACAAAGAAATTTTCAAATTGCCAGTCAGACAATTTTCAAAGAAATTAAGCCGAGTTACTCCTTTGCGTTTCTTATTTCCCATTTCCCAGCACTTATCAAAACAAAAACCAAAACAATCTCAACAATAACGAATTAAGAAAGAGACAAGCGATGTGTACTTTAACGGACTACGTACACGACCGAGTAACCGACCGTACTTGTATCAGTAATCATTAACCAATAACAGTCCCAGACGACCGTCTTTTAAGATTCGTGAAAAAAGCCATCTACGTCTTGCGATGTTCTAAAACAAGTCTTTGTGTAAAAGGCACGCATTGTATTCCAGTTAATTAGGTCTCTAGCGTTTTTTTCGAACAGAAATATTATTTTGACGTATATGATTCCAATCTGTCAAACGATCCCCTTACAAGTTTCTTCGAAAGAAATAAGAACAATAAATTTAAAGCGACTAGTCGTCTGATAACAGTACAGATGTTGATAAACAGTGCTTACTGTGCTCGCAAGCATAGAAACTGTCTCCTGTTTGACTATTTGTTAGTTTTTATTTATAAACAACTGGAAACAAAATTTTATAATGCTCGGAACATGGGGGGGGGTCGAGTGCCCCCTTGCCCCTCCCAAGTTACGCCTATGGTCAACACTATACGTTACGCTAGACAGAGATATTTCACTAATGGACTGTGTAGTTTGGAAGCCTCGGCAGGTTTATACTACGTTAACCGCGAGTGTAATATTATCGCGGCAATAGAAAGCCAACATGAATGTGTGTGTGGTAATTGTGTGACATTTTCACTTCATCACCTCTCTTAATGGACAACATTAATGGCATACAGGCGCAGGTGTTTCTGTTTGAGTGTATGCCGCGGGAATTACCCGTTACTCGGAAGCCGGTGCCGTTTAGGACCTTCGAGAGATTTCTATTCCGCCGCCCCTGCGGTGACCGGTGTCCGGTTCTCGTTGGGTATGAAAAAAAACCGGTCATAATTTTGTCATAGGTCGCACAAAGTTACAAAAGTAATATAGCCGTATATTATCAACTTCCAGCTTTCTTCGTCGCTAAAATTAATGTCACGTTTGAATGTAGTTTACAGGCTAGTTTTGAACATGAACTACTCACGTGAAAACTCAAAGAAACAAAGTGTTCCATTGAACCTGTAAGAACAGACAACCATATATAATTTCTCAAAGGAAAAACAGTAGGATTTTAAATGTTAGTGTATTATTTTCTAGGAAGCGATAACTGATACCTTTTTATTAGTGATGTTTGAGACTTGTCCAGAAGGACAAGCCTCGGGGTGATCTGGCGCAAGCCACCTTTAGCTAGATGGTTGGATGTGGAGAGACGCACGGTGCAACCGGAAGAGAAGAAGGCGGAGGCACATTGAAGGTAGAGTAGTGCGTGTGTGTAATTTTGTGTAGGTGTACTTTGTAGCCATATAGGTAAAGTAAGTGGCTGATGGAAGTGCCATTAAGTTTAGTTTATATATGAGGGCGGCCAAGACAGGGACAAGTAGTGCGCGTCGCCAAAGCTGGAAGGAGGCGACAGAGAGGCGTCACGGTAGGCGGGGGACACAAAGAAGGGGGCTAAAGACTTGGTAAGAAGTTAGGGAAAATTTAAGTTGTTATGTGATCAGAAAGGATGATAGGTTGAGTATGTTTGAAGTTGGGAGTCAGGCGTTTCTATTTCTATGACGATGGCAGCGAGGAGTTCTGGGAGGAGGTTCATCGGCTATGATAAAGAGGCGTTTATGAGGAAGGAAGATCTGCGGGTGTTGCGGATAGTTCTGTTGACGAAAGTGGCTATGGATTGTAAGGAAGTGCGTTGTTTTGTAGTTTGGAAGTATTTCCAATTTATCTTGTACAGGAAGGAGTCAAGATTAGGGAAGAGTTTGTTGAGTGCATACAGAGCGGTATTAGAGATTTTAGTGAAGGGAGGTCTGCAGTAGATAAGTCGAAGAGCTTGCCGTTCGGTGATTCGGAAGGGTTTGAGTCGGGCGGGGTCGGCAGTCAGCATTATGGGATGGGCGTATTTCATGATAGGGCGGATACAGGCAGAGTAGATTCGGCTAAGAAGTCCGCTGGAGCAACAATCTTTGCTACTGAGGGTTCTGAGACAGCGGATTCGTTTGCGGGCTTGGTTTGAGGTTCTTGTGATGTGAGGTCGCCAGGTAAGTGTTTGGAGTCAAGCGTGACGCCACGATATTTGCAGACACGCTTCGGTATCACTGATATCTGCATACTGACTCATTTGAGAGGATACAGAAGATAGGCTATGTGAAAATAACTTGTTGATAATTCTACATAAAGAACGTATGGGCGTTCTGTTGTATCCGAGCGACGAAACGTGTCCATGAGGAAGACAGAGGGGATAGCATTAAAATTTAAGACTTGGGTATGGAGAAAAATGGAGAGAATAAAGTGGGTTTGCAGAGTAAGTAATGAGGAAATACTGATCAAAAAGGAAACCAAGAACACTTTCC
>JAWRYS010000980.1:0-27500 GCA_034769895.1 Magicicada septendecula | reverse complement strand
GATACTAAATTGTTTTATTTAAATTAGTACGAAATTACTTTAAAATGTATTAAATTTATTTAAAATTATTTGCATTTATATAGTACTTTAAGTTAATACATTCTATGGTATACCGCAAGACTTTCTTTTCCTTTTCCTGGCATTACAAGCCTGCGTGGGTTTTAGCCAGCTCAATGACTTTCTTCCATTCCGCTCTCTCATTACACATCCGTATCCATACCCTCACGTTCATACATCTCAAATCATCCTCCACGTCATCGAACTATCTCTTTCTAGGTCTGCCTCTAATTCTTCTTCCTACCGGCCTTCAATCTGCAATTCTCTTAGCCATTCTTCTGTCATCCATTCGCCTGACGTGCCCCAGCCACTCAAACCTCCTATTCTTAATAAACCGTACTATGTCGGCACTCTAAATTAGTTAGTCCAGTTCATGGTTCATTCGAGTCGACCAATAGCCATCTTTAGTTTGCTATCCAACGATTTTTCGGAAGACTTTTCGTTCGAATATTCTTAGATTTGCTCGTCTGTGCTGGTTAATGTCTAGACTTCGCATCCTTATGTTACTACCGGTCGTATAAGACTTTTTTATGTAGTCAGCTTAAGTAGGTTGCTTAACATTCTGGATTTGAAAAGCTTTTCATAAGAGTAATAATACCTGTTGCCACGTACGATGCGGGACTTTATTTCATTGCTGCAAGAGTTGTTCTGAGTAATTTGTAAACCTAAGTAAGAAAACTGTTGGACACGTTCAAATGTATAATTTCCAATTGATAGATATGCCAGGTTGTTTGTGACATTCCGTTGAAGTTCCATGTATTTGGTCTTGGCTTCATTTATCCTTAAACCACAAGACTAATGGATATTAATTACTATGAATAATTCCTACACCTGGCTTCCATTGGAGTGTGTGTACATTATTGTAGTTTAACATTAAATAAAAAATGTAGTCCATAGATCGTGACAACTTTGGTTAATTAAAAAAAAAAAAAAAAAAAACAACGCTCTAAACCTAAATACGTCTACACAAAATTGTAGTATAGACTTAGTGGCATTAACGTCACAGTAAATGTACGCAGAAAACATATTTAATTCAGAGAAGCAGACTTGTGAAAAGAACAAATTGTAAATGGTCAGAATGATGGTAATACAAAATCGTCATTAGTAGTGGCGTGGCGTGGGTACGTAACACCTGTTGCCGGTTGTGATAGACCTAAAACTTAACCTAAAAATTAATTCAAATTATTTTAATACCGTGTGTTTCTTTCTTAGGGCCAAAATATTCTTTTAAGAGCCAAAATATTTATTTTAGAGTATTTTCTATAATTCACTGGCAGAAGAAGAGGGTCCCGGTTCAACGGGATCTGACTCCTTACACAGAATAAATCAGAACACAAATAATCGAATTAAAAATAATAAAGACAAACACAGGAACACATAACTAAACGAACGAAACACAAATAGGTAGGTAGTAACTGCTGGACGTTGGTTCCGAAACGAACGTAGCTGCTAACCGAGCGTTTTGTCGGTTTAAACAGCGGCAACAAATTGGGTGGACGAATGTGTCCCCCTCTCCACAGTTTTTATCCCCCTCCTAATAGTTTGTAGGGGCAGGACGATGTAAATTGAACACTAGGGTCTCGATACGCAGTAGACAAACTTCTCGTTGCTAGGCTAACAAAATTTCCATTCACTTTGCACATGCGCAGAACAGTTTTGTGCAGTGTTTCATAGCGTGAACATCGGCTGCAACAAGACTGGCGAGAACAACGGAAACATGTGTGTGACAGAGAGGGAAATAATATGGAAGTGAGACAGTGAACGTTATGGCGTCGTCTCCCCACTCTTCTGTCTAGATAACTTAGCTGTACTTGAAAGTGGGAGTAATTCATGCATTGGGTCGGCGCAGATTATCGTTCACGAAAGGCTGGCGGGCCTATACAGTGACAACTACTACGAGGTCAATGACCGTACGCAGTAAAACATTGCCGATGTCTGAGCCGGCAACACAAGACTTTGGCAAGTGCACAGCAGTTGGAAAGCAATGCTACGCTTTTCTTCAAGTTTCACTACTAACATTGTTCGCATTTCAAATTATTCAATAGCTAAAATATTTATTCTGTAACATAATTAATATTATTTTCTCTTATTTCCAGTACTGTTGCCACCGATAGACGAGTGTATAAATAACACACACACACACACACACACACACACACACACACACACACACACACACACACACACACACACACACACACACACACACACACACACACACACACACACACACACACACACACACACACACACACACACACACACACACACACACACACACACACACACACACACACACACACACACACACACACACACACACACACACACACACACACACACACACACACACACACACACACACACACACACACACACACACACACACACTAGTAACACCTAAATAACTATAAATTCAGAAGCAGATTACGAGTTGATCTGGAGGGTTGCAACTCGTAATATGTTTTATAGTTCTTTACTATATTTCGGTTGAAATACTGTATTGTGGACTTGTTGTACATGTTGCAGAGACGGCGATAAGGCCCCCGCAGACCCCGCGCCAGGGTAGGGACCCCAGGCTTAAAGTAGGCCTAATAAAAGAAACAATACCACCGTCTGATATTTGTTATCATTACCGGAGCAGTTACTACATTTGAGTCACCTCCTTGTCTCTGCAGTGCGAAGTGAGGGGTAGAATGGGGTATGAAATAGCGTGATTGTGTGACTGTGTGCTTGTTTGGCGCAATGGTGTTCCCATTAATGAGTTAACGTACACTGATTAAAATTTTAATATTTATTTTATGTTGTCCATAAGGTCAAAATTCTAGTGAGAACTAAATTTTCCTCTTTATAGGAACTTGATATATACGAGGGTCAGTTGAAAAGTTCGCGGAGCGACATGTATAGCTCAGTGGTAGAACTAAAATCTTTCGTGTGATGCAAGACGTATATTTCGCGTGAACACCTGTTAATTGCCAGATATATCTGTCAGTTTATTCACTATTGTCAGCTGTTTTAGATTTTCCTGTCGCGCGTGTTTTTAAATGCACAAAATCAAATATCGTTTTGTGATGAATTCTCTGTTAAAAATGTTTTCTTATATATGTTATAACAGCTGATTTTGTTGACAGTACAGTACTGTCAACAGTATTGTCAACAGTTGTGTACAGTACTTAACCCAAGGTTATATTTCTTTCACTCTGGCTCAGAAGAATGTAAAACTCTATCTAATAGCATTGACCTATGTCCACATGTTGACAAAACCTTCAAAACACAGTCATGCAATGTGTCCATCTTTGGCACACGTGGGCTGTACGGAAAATTTAATATGTCCAGTATGGTACACACGGGCTCTAGTAAAAGTGTTGTGTATCCAAAAATGGTATACACGGTAGCAAGAGTGTTAAAAAAAAATAAAGTTGAGTTTCAGAATCTTGCGAACTACAGTTAGAATCAATTACTGGATTTACAAGTACTATTACAGTTGAACATAGACTATCTTCATTTATTTGTCACATCACAATGCTCAATGAGACTTTTACTAAACTTGATAAGAAGGTAGTGGCGGACTTGGCTGATTTGTCAAAAGACTCATCTACTTCATGTTATTTATTTCTGCTTTTACATAGAGAATTGTCTCTGTACATGGCGTCAACTTTTGGGGGGGGGGGGAGAAAGAAATAGAACAGGGCTCGAACGAACCCCTTTAAAAAAATGACCTTCTAATTTATGAAAATCTTAAACTCGATTATAAAGATGTCTGTTAAGCCTTTGTAAAGTCCAAAAAATTATTAAAATACGGAAGATGCAAAAATCCGTTAACCAAGAAATATTATATTTTCCTGAACAAATTTGGAAACCAGAAAATCACTGTACTTCCTGAATCAGAATAATCAGAATAGTCACTGAGTAGTGAGTAGAGCCTGCCACAGTGTATGCCAGCCTGTACTGTATAGTACTGTAGTAAGCCTATGACGTATTCACAGTTTTTGCGTAAATCGTAGTTTTATTAACAATTTTTTAAAACTTACAAAAGAGTGTCGTGCACTTTCATCCCAGTTCCTTAGTGCCACTTTGGCCATTTAGCCTTTGACCCTTGTAGTTTGACCCCCGTCAACAATAACTTGTTTCCCAACTGTCAAACAGCACGCATACCTTGCCTGTCAGCACAGTCATCTCGTTTCACAAGTACTGTTTTCTTAATTAATCGACTCGTCCGACTGGCGATGGGAAACGGCTGTGCAACAGACATCATTGGGATCCACTCGCTGCGTTGCCTACATTTATAAAACGTTTGTTAAGTGTGAAAGAATAGGAGAATCGTTTTTGGTATTTTTAATATATTCATTATATACGTGAATACCTTAGCTATGAGAGAATACATTTTCTATTCCTTAGGCTTTCACGGCCGACGTCGTTATTGATAAATATCGGTATGGAGAGCCATACATGACTTACATATTCTAAGATTTATATTTAAAATCATTTTCGAAATGAAATGTTTCCGTAGAAACTACTTCTTTCTTCAACCTTAACTAACCTTAACCTTTCTTTAGTGTGGTCACTAAACGTATACCACATCGCGTAGCGCACTCGATTTTCACTGATGATGGCAGTCGATGGCACTGCCGAAACATCTGGTTTTGCAGGAAACATTGGTCCACGGCCAAACAGCCCGGGATGAAATTTTAACAACAAACTACATCTTTGTTGCCGATAACGTAGTACACATATAAAAAATTATCCCCTCCCCTTCAACTATCATTTTCAGTTATAGAAAATTATCCCTCCCCCTTCAACTTTCCTTTTCATTTATAAATATTTCATCTACCTTTCTACAGTGGATTATTATGACCTTTCTTTTCAGGATACTTTATTTATCAAAATTAATTATTTTACTCTTGTTAAAACAAAATATGTTGCCGGTAAACTACCCTTTTCCCGTAACCGATCTCCACCAAAATCAAAAGGCTTTGAGTCCTTTACAATTCAGTAATGTATGCAAAAAATTATTTGATTTTGTTTGAATGTGCGGCAGTTATCATTCGTCACAGAAAAAATTACCCTTGTTAAAACATAAAACGTTGCAGGTAAACTACCCCTTCCCCTTAACCGATCTTCACCAAAAACAATATGCCTTGAGTACTCTACAAACAGGACTGTATGCAAAAAATTATTTGATTCTGTTTGAATTTGCGGCTGTTATAGTTTGCCGTAGAAAAAATTCCACACACACACGCGCGCGCGCGCGCACACCCGCTTTTTGAAAAATGACTTTTATTCATGTTTTGAGGGTAGTACAATCAGAATCAACCGTTATCTCGAACACAATTTTTTTCGACATGACCATACTTCCATTTTCTTATGGAACATGGAAGTAAAAATTAATTATCGGCTCCCCCTTAAACTACTATTTTAATTTTTATAAAATTACCCCTCCCCCTTCAACTACCCTTTTCATTTGTAGATATTTTATCTATCTTTCTACAGTGTATTATTATAACGTTATTTTCAGGATAGGCTACTTTATTTATCAAAATTAAGTACTTTACTCTTGTTAAAACTTAAAACATTGCTGGTAAACTACCCATTTCCCTTAACCGATCTTTACCAGAATCAATAGGCCTCACGACCCGGATAGTAGTAGTTTTAGCAGAATACTTTTTATTCCTTTTACCACTCAACTAAATTCAATTAAGGCTAACCTGAGTCCTCTACAACTCAGGCTCATATGCAAAAAATTATTTGATTCTGTTTGAATTTGCGGCAGCTGTCGTTCGCCATAGAAAACATTCTACACACAGACACACACTCGGACACTTTTCGGAAAATGACTTTTGTTCATGTTTTGAGGGTAGAACAATCAGAATCAGCCCTTATCTCGAACACAGTTTTTTTTCCGTCGCCATACTCCCGCTTCCTTACGGAACATGGAAGTAAAACTACTATCCGAGATGTAAGGCCGTGGTCTTCCATTTTTTTTTAAACAGACGTTTCGACCTCGCCTCTGGAGGCAATCTTCAGTGTCAAAAGACTTAAAAAACGTACTGATAAAGTATCCATGAGTAACACCATAGAAATACCTGAGGCAAAGGCTGAGTGGTGTTAAGAAGGATCTTTTATATATAACTTCCTAGAGTTTGCACGATGTAGCAGAAAAACCACCACCAGCCAATCAGAAGTAAGCGTAACCCTATAGGTTCCGATATAGCTAGGCTATAGTTTCCATAGGCTACAGGTTATCTTGCCAGTACGTTTTAAACCCTTGGACACTGCAGGTGACCTCCAGAGGTGAGGCCTCACGACCAGGATAGTAGTAGTTTTAGCAGAATACTTTTTATTCCTTTTACCACTCAACTAAATTCAATTAAGGCTAACCTGAGACCTTTCAGTGGCGTATCTAGAATTTGGTCTTATGAGGGCCCGGGGTCGAGTCAGCTTCATACAAAAAAAGAAAAACAAGCTAAAACTAATCGACATTACTACGTTTAAAGTGGTTGGAAAACGTGTGATAACATGCTGAAATCAATCCCATTAAAGTAAACGGCAATAACACAATAAAAATGTTACTGAAACATTGTTTAGATGTTACTTATTGACTGAACTGATTTTCTATATTTCATATATCAAACGTATACGCAATGGCTGTGTAATAAACCTGTTTGTATATTTAAAAAATTGTTACTACTATATTAGCGCACACAGTTGAAAAAAATAGCTTAAAAATTAAGAGATTAACATAATTCGTCAACTTTTTTTGACCCTCTGGGGGGGGGGGGTCATGTTCGTCACACCACGTAAATATACCCCTGAGACCTTTACGCGTATCCAAGGCAACAGACGGTTGACTAATTTTTCGGCAACTCCTAGTAACAGTAAATCATACTTCAGAAATTTTGAATGTTTGTACTACTTACAGAGTTCTGAAGTATCAGTAGGACAGGAATCTTGTGGAATGTTTACGAGCGCCAACTTTATTCCGTGGAAGTGATAAGATTATGTTTCTCGAATACTGCGTAATAAAAAAATAATTTATCTTGATTTTTTTTAGAAACTGACTTGGATAAGACGTTCCTGACACTTTACGTTTTCTTTTATGCCATAAACGATTTTCATCATCATCATCACCACTCCAAGAACTAGGCCATAGACCTGTTCCGGAACCCATCTCCTCCTCGGCCTACCGACATCTTTCTTCCCGGTAATGTCATAACCCAAGGCAGCCACAGGTAGACGGATATCAGATGTGTTCTGGTGCAATGATACAATTATTTAAATCTCGTCTAATCGCTCCTTCTCTGCTTCTCCGATCCAACAGAGAAAAACCTTGCTTCCCGCTTAGAAATTTCATTCTGTCTGCCTGCATCCTCTGCACGTCCCTTTTACCACATTTTACCAAGAGTCCATGTCTCACTAGCATACAAGAATAAGTGGACAGCCACAATTTTATAAAATTTCATTCGGGTATTCTTCCGTGTTTTATTTTTTAGCCGATTTTATGAAGTTGAAACTATTTGAACCAGATTGCCAGGACGTTTGAGACAAACATTTCTCTTGGAACCATACCGCAGGATAGAGCTGGAAATATAAAACAATGACAGATAAAGTGGATTTGAAGGTAAAACAATCAGTAATATAAGGCGAAAGTTTGAAAGCTTTATCAGACTTGCAAACAATACAGTATGAAATTCTCCACTGTAAAAATAAAGGTAAAGACATTTCGAGACAAGGAACTAATAACAACAAAAATAATGATTAGTGATCGAATTATAGAACAGGTGAGCCACGTTAATCATTTAGAAAATGATACTGGCTATGATAGGAATTATGATATTGATGTTATGTTAGGTAAGTTTCACAGAAAATCTGTGCGAAAATCATTAGTATTTTTAAAAACAAGGAATGTCGAGATACAAAATTAAACGAAGGTTTTTTTAAAAATATATAAACACTTGGTACGTTTCAGTTTTTTTTTTATTAAACTCTGACAGCTGTTTCAATTCTTAAGCCATTGTCAAAGAGATGAGTGAACACTAAACAGAGGATGCAAGGGTGGTTGACATCTGATTTAGGGCGGTTTAGGGCGTGTATCGGAGCATGTGTGAGGTGTGAAGATGGAGAGGGGGTTGCAGGAGCTAAGGGAAGGTCAAGTATCTGTAAAAACAAAATATGATCTGAATGCAGATATATAGTTGTTATGGAAAACAACCAAGAAACAAGTAAGTAAAATACAGGCCTCGAAAATGGTATTCTTAAGAGGAGTTAAAAGGTGATCTAAACTTGACCGTATAAGGAATGATGACACAAGAGGAAAGTTACAAGCTTTTAAGTTGAATAAAAAGTTGAAAGATTACAAACAGCTGTGGAAAGAACACTTTCTAAGTCTCAGAAAGAATGTCAGATTCCAGACTGGCCAAAGAAGTCTGTAAATAAAAACCTATAGAGGACAGGTGTGAGGGTAGACCCAGGAAGATATGGCTGGAGGATTTTTGAAGGCGGAACAGGCAATGCCGTGTTGTGAAACTGATGATGAAGTTTTGATGTTGTGGAATTTGCTAGTAAGTCCATGTGGAATGGCTATATGAAATCCGAGGTTCATAAACATAAGTACTGTAATGCTTGTACTTACAGAGCTTATATTAGGTTATCCACCTTGGTTCTTCATCTGGTATGCCCCCTATTTGGTCTAAGATAGGCCAAACAGGTAATAAAGTGATTATAACAATAAACGTCGAAATTTCACTAGGTTGACAGGTGGCCGCGTTGTAATAACTGATCGGCATAATTTGTCAGTTCTTTGATCACATGTTTCCTTTATCTTCTTGAAATTCAGATACGAGTGACGTCAGCTTACCATTAGTGTTCACGGTAATCACACGTGTTTGTTATAAGTCAGAGTAGGCTATAGTTAATGATTCCCTACCTTCCAAACAGCGGAAATCCATGTCCAGCGGTTACTTTTTGTCCAGAAAATATTTTTATATACACTTAAAATTACTCGTCATTTACTTCAAAAACATCTGTTTATGAAATAGCAGGTTTTTCCACTTCAAATAAGCTTGGACTGGATTTGAGTCTGACGGTAATCACTAACTTCAAACCCTGCTAGGCTAGTCTTAGCACTTGGTGATAAAGTTCCTGAGTCGAATATTTTGCTTTTCCAGCGAACAACTTTCTTTTACCACGCCACTATCTTCATGATAACCACGCCGTCTTAAGAAGTGATTTTAATATTGATTTTAAGTGTAATTCATATTTCTTTTGGTGGCTGAAACTTTTTTGATGATTTCTGTTGCAGTTGGGATAGTTAAGTTGCTATGAATCTTCCAATTTTTCACATATTGTGAGATTGTTACACACAATAATTGCTCTTAAAGTTTAGATGATACGAACATTATAGTTTGTCACATACTTTTGACATGTTCAATGAATAAAGCCACATATATGTATATATATATATATATATATATATATATGTCGATGGCCTGCAAATTCAAGATCTGAAGGCGTGGAAAGACCGCATAATCATTAGCTCTGTTATACTAGTGTACTAGGCTATTAGGTCCAAATATATTTGAACGATTATTTAGTAGAATAAAAAAAAGACAGAAAAAAGTAGGAGATGAAGAAGAAGAAGAAGAAGAAGAAGAAGAAGAAGAAGAAGAAGAAGAAGAAGGAGGAGGAGGAGGAGGAGGAGGAGGAGGAGAAGAAGGAGAAGGAGAAGAAGGAGGAGGAGAAGGAGGAGGAAGATGAGGAGAAGAAGAAATTTTTCCTTCAGTTAATTATTTTCTGGCAATTAATTATTCGAAAAAGTCCACATTTTTAACTTCACTTCAACTGATCGCACAATGTTAGAGGCTGGTGCATAATATTATTTCGAATCTTTGTAAACGAATTCTACTGTCCAGCAAATACCAGTATCAAACATTCTAAACACGGGCGAACCTAGGATTTCATTTCGGGGGGGGGGGGATTCAACCAATATCATTTTCTTAGAGTATTTTTGTCTCATATTATAATAAAAATCGTACCAATAAATTAAAACTAATGGGAAAATAATGGCTGGAATTCACAAATTTCATAAAAATCAATTAATAACACAGTTTGAATTGGAAGCCTAATAATACCTTTCTGTGGAATACAAAATACTTTAAAGAGAATGTTAAAATTAAGAAAGTAAATTTTGTGTGTGTATGTGTGTGTTTGTGTTATAGGGTTAAACATGCAAGAACACAAAAAATGTTTAATGAACGTCTATATTATTTTTACAGTATTTTGTTTCTTAGAGTTACGTAGAGTCTGTTACAACAACCCATGTCCATTATGAAAAATAATGTTAAGAAATTAAAACTCATTCACATTATGTGCTTTGTGATTGAAGTGATCAACATGTAACATTAAGTTAAAATATAAATAGATATGTCCCTGTTTATAGTAACCAGCGAAAAAACGTACCGTATCCTACTCTCTTTCGAGCCGACATCTTTCATCTTTCACCATTTCTTTAACATCTGGTATATTTTATTATTGATTATAAGGCATATTATTGTAAAGTCTGTCAAATGAACGGTGGCGGTTGAGACAGGCAAGACCGACTTTCACCCTCACTAACACACACGCAGCGGATTATACCTGGCCCTTGGTAGCCGCCGTGACTCACATACTGGACATTTGTAAGCGCAAGAGCATTTTTTTACTGTGCTAAAAAATTGCAAAACCGTTATTGTTTTTAAATTCTGCGCAAAATTCTAAGAAAAATGATACCAAACAACAACTATCAACAAGCAATCACTGTCCTTTACAGTCATAATGAGGCATCGCTCCTCTGCAGTAAAAGCAGTAAGTGAAGACTCATGTGTCTTCACCATGAATCTGGTGTAATAATACTAATAATTATGTACCATTAATTTAAAATGTTAATGTTTAAGTTTGTATGTTTGTGGTTACATTTTCTTACATAATTGTATGATTAATGAGTTATGATTATTCTTATTTATTATACAAATATTAATATCACCAGTTATAATTGTAGGGTAGTCGCATTCTGTAATATATTCTCAAAATCATTAAAAAAATTATTATAAGTTTGTTTGGGTTGACGATAAATGTCATACAAGGAAAGGTTAAAGCTATTATTACTAAGATTAAGACTATTGGTAACATGAATAATTTCGACTGTAGGAAGTAGGATTTATTGTTACTTATGTTGACCTATAATAGTATGTAGGCTATGTCTAATTTGTGTACACATTTTAGTTATTTATATTTTACTGACGATTAGCATATATATTATTGTATGAATACGAAAGAATAAAATTTAAATTTGAGTGTAACAATATTTTTTTTTCCACATCAACATTAGTCGTTTGATCAGATTTTCATAGTGTTGAAAACAGAGATTTGTCGCAATGATATGGTGTTTAGACGCATTTTTCTTAAAATTTCGTGGAGGTTACAAAAATGGTAATTTCATTTGGCATTAAAATCAAATTTAAAAAGTTGTAACTATGTAGTGGACGGCATACTTTATGAATCATACCTGTGACGCGCGGGCCGGCTGTGAGTGTGCGTGCGTCAGTGAGGGCATCTCAGGCAGTCTGACCGGTCCCAACCGCCACCGTTCATTTTACAGACTGTAGCTCACTTAAACCTGTCATTGACCCAAATAGTAATTTTTTAAAATTGACAAAAATTTGTAGTCAATTAATTACATTTTAAAAAACACAAGTTTAAAATTTTTTCGGATTTCTGAGGATATATCCCCCACATTTCCACCTAGGTTCGCCCCTTGTTCTAAATATAAGAACTAGAAGTAGACAAACGTGATGCCTGTTTTTGTCATTTTTTGTAGTAAACGGTCAAGCAGTGGCTTTCACGTTACTAATGGTGAAGAAAGAGTAGTAGGTACCTTAAGCAACAACATCGCATTAGAAAAGTAAAAGTCACTGACAGTTTTTAGCAACTTTCAACAGTGTTACTTAGATTGCATGACTGATACCACTTAGGGAAAGTTGATAGTGAAGTAAAAGTCATATAAAACTTGTACAATCCAAAAATATAAACGTACAAGTTGCTAGTCACATTAACCAGCGATGAAAGCAGTTATCAGTTGGATATAAAATATACAAATACAAACGCTTATGGCTTCAGTGGGTGTTATCACTTGTTGTGAATAATATGTAATAGATTAATCATAACAGACTGATAACAGTGATAAATAATACTGGTTTCTGTTATAGTGCCTCTGGTATTGATTTTAACATTTTCATGACTGCTAACATTTTAACAATTCCGCCGTCACTTTTTTTATTAGCGGGGATCCTACAGTCTATGCCGCATCCCGCATTTCGATCGCCATTTCTCCCTATCCTTCCAGTCATCATCTTCAATAGCTCGATCTCTCATGTTTTTCCTAATTCCTGTTCTCCATTGCGTCGCCAGTCTTCCTTTTCTTCTCCTGTTTTGTGGTGTGTAAGTCAATGTTTTCTTTGGCCATCGCTTCTCCTCCATCCTCATTACGTGACCATACCATAGCAACTGTCTGGATTCTATTCTTTCTGCTGTTGTAAATAAGCGCCCTGTTTTCCTTCTTATATCTTCGTTTCTAACATGTTGCATTCTAGAAATATTACACGCTCTTCTTAAGAAGACCATTTCCACAGATTCTGTCATCTTTTTCTCGTTATTTGAAAGTTGCCAGCATTTGCAGCCCTAAGTTAAAATGGGTTCCACAATAGTTGTGTAGACTGTCAGTTTAGTTTGAAGTTTCATTTTGTTCGACCAAAGTAATGAGTTTAGCAAACGAATAGCCTTTTTTCCCTGTTGTATCCTATTTTTGATATCATTTTGTTGTTGTTTCATCTTTTGAAATAACGCTTCCATAATAGTTCCGACAAATCGCCTCGGAATAAATTTGTACAGACAACATAAAATAAAGGTGAAGTAATTTCCTCACTCGGTCATTAATCCAAGTGATCATTTTCTCTTTTTTCTCAACCCGCACACTTCAACTTATCCCCTTCGTGATGTAGACTCTTTATTTATATTACAACATGACAAATTTGTTGTTGTATTTATTTAAATTTGTGGAGCCCCACGATTTTTGGAGCGCCAATTACAACAATACAAAATACATCGATTCAATCTAATTTAACTTGTGTAGCCTCATGCTTTCGTGAGACAATTATTTATACAACGCAAGTTAACCAATTTAAATGCATTTACATATTGTGTATTGAATTCATGGGTGTAATCGTAATAAGAAGATGATACGTTATTTACGTTTAAAATCGTTTCATTATTTATTTATTTAAACAACATCTCTCATATCGGATATTAAACAATAACTCATTATTAAATCGTTTATACGAAGTTTTCGTACATAACGTATTGCTAACAAATTACATACATAAGTTATATACAACTCTTATTATCTAATTGTAATTACTTCAAAATGTTTATTTTGCTCTCGGCTTACTCATGGTGTGTTCATATTTTTTGCAATTGCTGATTCATTAGCTTAAAAAAAAATGAATTTACTTCTATTCAGACTTCTTTTATATTACTTTGTTTTACTTTCTACTGCATATGCATTTTTTTTCTCTTTATCATCAAAGACTTTACTAATTACGTTAATTCAAAAATTACTTATTCCTCTTATCATTTACATTACTAATTACTAAATTTGATACAAGAAATATTATTCTAATTTTTACTGCTTTTACATTTATTTATTTTAATATTGGTTGAATGTCTTCCATTCAAGCTTTAATTAGCGTCTTTCAACTGTCTGTAATTTAATGTTTTTTTTATCACCTCGTTTGACGTGGTTATTCATCTGTACGTCCTCCGTGTCCTTCGGGTCGTGTCCTCTGGTCGTGTTCTCTGTAAGTGCTTCTGGTCCTCTGGTCGTGTTCTCTGTAAGTGCTTCTGGTCCTCTGGTCGTGTCCTCTGTGTGTGCTGATTAATAGTCATCTCGTCTCACGTCATATGCTGCCGGTGTGTCCATAGACCTCATCGTATATATTTTGCAGCTCTGGCTGTATAGCTAGTTGATCCGGTGACTCTTACGATAATTGTGATTTTGTGTCGTCGACTGACATAGCCTCCTGCGGCAATGGTTGAATCGAGAAGAAGAAACTTTATTAGGCGACCTGGTATTTATAGTCAGGTCGTGCAAAAATTCCTGTCTGAACACTTTTCAACTTGTCAGATTCTGACGAGGCGTTACTACCCCCCACTCTGGTTCAATTCACTATTTTCGCCTATTTTCGCGAATTACGAAGTTTGTTTCACCTCACTCGATGCTCAATCTATCACTAATTCTTATGTGATTACTATACGTAAATTGCACTTCTTTATGGTAGTCACAAAAAGAGTTATTCATTGTTTACGTATAGTAATTGCACTTTTCGTCACCTCTGTATGGTTTTTTAACATTTTATTTATCTATAATTTCTACACACTTTGGTGTCTTTTGTTTTATCCTATCGTACATAGTTTTCTTATAATTAACAGTAACCATATAACTATTCTACTTGAAAAGGGTTGGTTACATTTCAGGAACGGACAGGTTTCACACACACTAACAAAATACGCGCGTACACAACGCCAGCGACAGGTGTGTCGAAAATGCATGTCCATGCATGAATTCTGTACTCCCTATTTTTACTACGATTCAGCTTATGCAATCTGAATCACGTTTATTAATTCATATTTATTCATTTTTATTATTTATTTTGGCAATGCACAGTATCATTACTGTTTGTATTGTTGCAATATACTTATATTTTCTCTCTTTTTTGATCTCGTCCATACACTTTTGTCTTAGTACTCCCCAAAAACCACGTACCTCCAACATTCTCTCAAGCAAGGTAGTGAACTATCTAAAATGAGATACATTGGTAGTTGGGACGCTGTATCAGGATACTGGCAAGTCAAACTGCATCCTGAAAGCCGAAAATATATTAGTTTTATTGTTAACGACAGACATTATCAATTCCAAAGATTGCTCTTTGGACTTGTGAAGAGTATTGCAATATTTATTAATTGTATAAACAAGAGAATAGTTAAAATACTCTCACGACTAAGTAAATATGGTATTACTTTGAAGTTAAATAAATCTGTTTTTCTAGATAATGCAATTAAGTTTTTATGGTTTATTGTATCTGATCTCGGTATAAGCGATGGCCCCAGAAAAATAAAGGCCATTCAAGAATTCCCAAAAAAGTTTAAAACAATTGCAAAGATTTCTAGGTTTCTGCAGTTATTAAAAAAATTCAAAACAACTATTCAGATTTAATGCATAAGTTACATTACCTGTTGATTAAATAGAAAAAGTGGAAATGGACTACGGATGATGAAATACATTTTAACAATATCAAAAATAGATTTGTAACCTGTATTATGCAATATGATATCCCAGATTTTGATAAGGTATTACTTAAACGTGATGCAAGCGGAGTAAGCGTGGGTTGTATCCTACTTCTGTTCTGTGTTGTATCAGGAAGGTGAAATGGGTGACATATGGTAGTAGTAGTATTTCCTACTAGGAAGCTTACTAAATCTGAATTGAATTATAATATTACCGAAAAGGAAACACTCAGTGTTGCATTCGCAGAAAAGAAATTCCGAACTTCTTTATTGAGCAGTCCAGTTTTTGTGAGAACTGATCACCAGACTATTACATTCTTTAGAAACTGCAAAATGACTCACGGAAGACTAACTAAAGAAGACTAAGAAGGTTTCAAAGAAAGATTGTAACATGTGTTTATGGCCCTGTTAAAGAAGTTGACGAATGGGGAATAAGAAATAACAACGAGATAGATGAGCTATTGAATTATGAGGACATTGTAAGATTCGTAAAGGCTCTACGAATACAATGGCTAGGTCGCCTAGAGCTGACGGATGATCTGCATATGCCAAAGATAATCTTGTGGATGGAAGTATATAAAAGCAGAAAGAGGGGCCGAACTAGGATAAGATGGTTGGATGACGTGCTAGAAGATCTCGGAAGAATCGATGTGAGGGGTTACACCGAGATGTCAATGGACAGAAGACTTTGTAGAAGATTGGTGTTGGAAGCAAGAGCTCACCTTTGGCTGTAGTGCTGAAGAAGAAGAAGGAGAAGAAAATAGTCGTTCTTCGCAGTGTGACCTGAAAATGAGAAAATACTGGAAAACTTTGTTCAGAATAAAAATAATAAAATCATTTAAAATCGGAGTGTTAAACCACTAACCAGTGTAATTTTATTTCGCCTACATTATTTTTTTCGTGATATCAGTCCGCTTCTCTCGATTTTTACAGACTGAACGAACTTCCAGTACTAACAGACGTGTACTGTATGCTCAAGCAGAGTCAGGACCGGATTTAGGTGTTCTGCCGCCCCTAGGCACTATTGTTAGCGCCCCCCCTCCAACAAGTAACTTCTATATCTTCAAGTTTCCTTGACTGCTGAAAAAAAGTTGCTGAAAATAGTCATTTCAACCATCTCTATTGCAAATATCTCATTTGATCTTGAATCTAAAAGGGAAATTTGATGGTATTGTGAAAAAGACTACATTTTTTTTAACTTTTATTAATATTTATTTACGTGTACATTTAGTAACACATGGATTAGTTTTGTAACAATTAATATACTTAGGCCTACTTTCTTTTTATAGGTTTATTTATAGACCTACATGGTTTGGTTTTATCATCAAACATAGTAAAATCAATGAAAGTAATGTAAATTGGATAAATAGAACAAATAATTTAAGAGTGATTGAATAAGATCCTAAATTACACAAATGGCTTGATTTTACATTGGCTTTCGTCTTGCTTTGATTAGAATTTCAACGGAGTGTCCAGACCTGTATATACGTCCGTGCTCCGCTCCGACCACCGCTATTGATTGGCCCAGTGTCAATACCGTGTTATTCAAATATATTACCGATCAAAGGTTATTTCAAAACCATTTTCTTCAATTTGGCCATAATGCAAGTGCCCAATACAAATACTGTAATTAAAAAACCGAAAACATGAAATTTTAACAAATAATTTTTCACCTCGTGCCGCCCCCCTGAGCTTGACGCCCCTAGACACGTGCCTAGGTGCGTAGGTGTCTAGTGGGAAATCAGGGCCTGAGCAGAGTGTCCAATACAATAAAGGAGCTCGTAGAGACACGATAAGACAAGAAACAGCGAATATAAACGGAATTTTAATATACCGTAATAGCTAAACATATTTATTCGCGTCCACCACAGCACAGCCAAGCGTATGTCAAGTGTATCTACGTTGTAATAGTTGGCATAGTGAGTGAGAAACCTGTTTTTAATCAACGCGTCTGTGTGTTTACTTCCGGTTTACAATAGACGGAGCGACAGAGAAAGAGAGAAAACCGGTTTTCTGACACACTGTGCGTACGCTCAGTAATTCCAAGCATGTTGAGTCTTCATTGTTGAACAATATAAACGTAGCGATTTCATTATAACAGTAAACATGTTGATTTTAGTACGTAGGCTTTCACGGCCGGTGTCAATATGATTGGATAAAACTTCCGGGCTGAAAGGCCGTGGTCGATTGCTTGATGCATTGGCGCTATACGTTTCGGCCGCACCACCGGTGGCCATCTTCAGTAGCAAAACTTGTTCGAATAGATGTACGCCGAACACGTCCCCAATGTACTGGGAACAAGCAACTACTGGTTGCTTGTTCCCAGTACATTGGGGACGTGTTCGGCGTACATCTATTCGAACAAGTTTTGCTACTGAAGATGGCCACCGGTGGTGCGGCCGAAACGTATAGCGCCAATGCATCAAGCAATCGACCACGGCCTTTCAGCCCGGAAGTTTTATCCAATCATAGTAAACATGTTGGTTTGCGAAAATAAAACGCCTTACCACGCGCTTTGACAAAACGTTGAGACCGGCGCAGGAAAAAATATAACGTTTGTTAGCTAAAAAGTTCCTCACGTTTGATTTGCAGTTGTCAAAAAAGCGTAAGTATTATGGCAGGAAATATGAATCCCAGTCTGGGTTCACTGTTGATGAACACCACGATCAGGAACTGATATTATATAACCACTACAGATGAGAAGTCGGCAAATTTCAGAAACTGTTATAAAATATGAATAACATATACCAGTGGAACATAAAATTGAAGAACAATCCTGAAATCCCGATTTAGAAAAGGAAGATCCTGTAGTGACAATGTCACAATCATGAGCCAATCGATAGAAAAAAGAAGAGAATTCCGTGTCTAGAGACACATATTGCCTTCATAGACTATGAAAAAGCATCTGATCGGGTGAATAAAGACATATTGTGGAAAATATTAGAGCAAAGGGAATAATAACAGAGCATGTAATAATTAGAACATGTAACAGAATTAATAAAGAGCCTATATATATGCAAGAACGAACATTTACTATAAACAGCGGGAAGGAGAAAACCTGCAGTCAATACAATCTGCTCGTTGGGTAGTATTACAGAGACAGCTTGTCCACCAGATGAAACTGATCACTTTGGTTTGTTATTTTGAAGCAAATGAATTGAAATTATACGGGTCCGAATCATGGGCACCAAGAAAGAAAGATTACAGACAGATGGAAACGTCTGAAATGAAATATCTTAGATCTGTGAAAGGTTGTATAAGATTAGATCACATAAAGAACGAAGATATAAGACAGGAATTAAAAGTACAACCAGTAACGGGACTAGCGAAAAATTATAAAAAAGACGGAAAGAGCATGTTATGCGCATGTCTCCTGAAAGAATTCCAAGAAAAATCCTGAATTATAAGGCAACCCGAAGAAGAAATGTTGGCAGACCGAGATGGAGATGGTGAACCCGGAACAGGCAACCTGCCTAATCCTGGACAGATAGATGATGATGATGATGAATTGAAATTAAATATAAGCCATGTCTTAGATTACATCGAACTTAATTGAAAACTTAAGAATCAAACTACTTGGCCCCGTTGAAAATCTGAACTCAAACATTGACTTTCATGAAACAGGTAATAACAAAATTTAAGTCTCAAATAGATATGGTGTGACCAATGCTTTACTTTTCACTGGCACATGAAAAGCGATTAGGGAAAAGGAACTGAAATATACCATACATAAGGAACGTTGTACCGTTAACATAGGACTCGCAAGAACAAGCAGCAACTAGATGGTACTCCAAGGTTCTGAGATGAAGGAAAAGTAATCGAGGTCGATCAATAACTAGACAGTCCTTTTTCCTCTTCAGTGAACAATCTGAACCTACAAAGAGCAGTGTTCCTTAAAGTTGCTTTGATATTTACTTTTTCCTTAGTCTACCTGAATCTCTGTTTCATTTTACATTGACCATATCTTTTACATTGCGGTAAATGAAGGCCACCACACACGGGCGGGATAGCGAGGAGCGCGATGTTTTTTTACTCGGTATATCGCTTCGGTATTTTGGTCTACAGATCGATCGGTACACCGCGCGGTAAGTAGTATGGTTTCGTCTTTTTGGAAAGAAGTTCTACTTTTGTCAGTCACCCCTGATAAAAAGAGGAATTGAACCCGTACAAGTACATATCTTGGACTAATTTTTTGTATCTTTTCTTCTATATAGAGTAATAAATTTTACAAGGAATAAATACTTTTAAGTGAGAATGGCTTGGAAAAATCTGCTATAGAAGAAAGGCTTCATAAGATGGAAAGGGCATATGGTATGGTATAACTAAAGATATTTACAATAAAAAGTGCGAATCTAAAAATGCGAAAATTAGGCATTACAGTACAATAGTGGAGCAAGAATGTCTATATGCAAGTGAATGTCTAGCACTGAATTATAATTTAGACAAACTAGAAATATTGGAAAGACGAATTATTAGGAAAATATTAGGCCCACGAAAAACCTCAGAAGGTTGGAAATTAAGAAGTAATGTTGAAATATATCAAAGTATAGAAAAAATAACAGAAACAATGAGAGAAAGAAGACTATTATTTTTTGGACATTTATATAGAATTGACGACAATAGGTTGACAAAGCAAATCTTCAAATATCTGTGAGGGAAGAAGTCAACATCAAGTTGGATTAAAGAAGTCCAAAAGGATTTAGAAAAAAATAATATACATGCAGAAGAAGCAATTGAAGGAGAAGTTTTTTGGGCAAAAGTGTTAGAAATGAAGGGAGTCCAGGGTAGGAGAGAGAAAAACGCAGGTTCAAAATGGTCTGAAGACAGGGAGAAGAGACACAGTGAGAAGATGAAAGAATATTGGAAAAAAAAGGAAGGAAGAAAGAGTAAAGAATCGAAATTGGCATGTGGTCCTTAGATGACCGATACGGAAAAAGAAAGAAATACTTTTAAGTAAATGAAGATTTTACAAAGTCATTATAAGTTCCATCTGGTTCATGTTGCTGCACAATGTGGTGAGGCTTGAATAAATTTTCTTTGAAGATTGACCGTAAACATTTTGGAGGATTACTGAAAATTTCGAAAGTTGTTTTGATAAATCACAAAAAAACTGTAGTAGCTTAAGTGAATAAGTAAGTCAATATACGGCATTATATTATTATAGAAAAAGAATTTTCCTTCACCAACGTTGTATTATATCCTAAGTCTTTTCTTCTCCATTTTCCCGCCAGTAATGAAGGTACTGTTGTTCATCAAACTTATGAACCCGCTCAACTTTGAATTTGTAGCAGGATGCAGATTTTATATTTATTTTGGAATGCAGAAGTCCTGAGATCGTTTGGGTGCTCAACCTATTTGTAATTTTAGTTTTCGTACTGTTATAGTAAAAAGTAACCTCTCATTGCTGGAGGATGATAAACACAAAAGTGACATCGTCAGGTTTGACAGCAAAATAAAATAAAATAACTGATAATTGAAAATGCCTACTAATACGTTATTGTATGCGGGTGATCCTAAATGTTTGTTACAGAAGAAAGAAACTGTAAACTGTTATTGAAAGCATGGATAACCATGGTTGCAAACAAACACCTGATTTGACGTCACGGGCAAAAAATAAGATTCTAGAAATATGACATAGCACTCTACATGACATAGAAAGAATTCGGAAGATCTTGTGAAATTTCAGGGTACCTGTTTGGTCTATACGTGGATTCGCATAGGACAGTACAGCATGTGTGACTCAAGGACAGCTGTGTTTCCGACTACCGAATATACAGTGTCACGCCAGTGTGGGCACTCCCCTCGTCAAGCAGCGATAATCTTACCGAGTACTATGCCGTAACGACTTGAGAATCGCATCTTTGTGGGGGAGCCTTTATTTTGTCCGAGGTCTCTCCTTATCTTTATAAATATTATAAATATGAAGTGGTATTGAACTTATTTTTTTGTCAATTTGATATCGTATTTGTATATCAGAGTATATATAGTCAAAACTATATGTTAAGAACCTCATCGCTGATAACTTAAATCTTGACATTGCCTTGAGACAATAAGAGAATAAGAAGAGAGAGGCAGAGCTTCTGTGTACAGGAATTGCAGAAAAGAAAAATACAGATGAATGAACTTCACGCTAAAATCGTGGCGCAACAAGGCTAAAGAAGAACTACTTTGACACCAAATAACATTATCACCTGCGATATCGTTTCGGGTTTGAAACAGTGTGATCGTGTAGTGCGATAAGGGGTGCGACGGGCGACGCGCGTAGTACGGTGTGGCGGCAACCAGTCTAAGGGAACACCGCCGGCTTTAGTCAACGAACGAGGACACTGCCAAAAGCAATCCGTCGCTCCTTTACTCTCCGTCTCCGTCTTGTGATCCTACTTTCGTTTCTCCTCCGTAAGATCCGGCTAAGACAGGTTCCTCCGACATACGCGAGCGCGCGCGCACGCTTAGTCTCGCTCCACACACACACACACACACACACACACACACACACACACACACACACACACACACACACACACACACACACACACACACACACACACACACTTCGGCGAGCACAAATTATTTCCGATGTTTTAAATTATAACCGCCCTAACACGGCGTATTATTAGCCACTACTGCTGAGTTTTAGATAATTTATAAATAAATTTACACACGTGCGTCTTTCAGCGTGGTGATTTATTTATTATAGGAGGCGGTTTTGGCGGACGCGTGTGTTTATCGCGTGACACAATTCTTGACGGAGTGATTATAGCATTCAACGAAATTAAGTTTATAAACCACAGTGGTTAGACTTCTGAAGCACAATATGTTTCTTCTTCTGATAGTTCCTATCCGTTTCGTATGTTGGATATCATACAGACTATTTTAACTTTCTGTACTGCTGCACGGAATAAGCATTTATGCCAAACTAGGTCCTTAAATTTCTCAGTCATGAGATCCTCGGTCGCCCAACTCCTCTCTTTCCAAGTACTTTTCCCTGTAGTATGGACTGCAATAAGTAAAATCTCTGTTCATTTCTCATGAGATGTCCCAGAAACTGAAGCTTTCTTATATTCACTGTGTTAATAACTTCCCTTTCTTTCTTCGTCTTTCTAAGTACTTCAACATTAGTTATATGTGCTGTCCATGAAATGCTCAGTATTCTACGGTAAAGCCACATTTCGAAAGATTCAAATTTTTTTAGTTGTTGTTTCAGTCAAAGTCCAAGATTCTACACCGTAGAAGAGGACCGAGAATACGTAGCAGCGTAAAAGTCTCGTCTTTGTGTTTATTCTTAAATCGTGACTTTTGAATAAACTGCTCATTCTACTGTACACTGCTCTTGCCTTTTCAATTCTGCTCTTTATTTCTTGAGAGTGGTCCCGTTGTTCATTGACTATAGTACCAAGATACGAAAATTAATAAAAAATATGTTAATAAAGGATATTTTATTGAAGGATTGACGGGCACGGTAACTGTTGTTTTACATTGATAACACACTTTTGAAAACATTTCTGTTCTCAGTCGATCAAGCAATAATTGATAATACTGAAAAAATGAAACATACAAATGGTTTTACAGCAGTTGGGTGAAATTTGTAAGCGTAACTTGACTACGAGTGTTAGTTGAAAAGTTCGCGGAGCGACATCTGTGGCTGTAGAACTAAAATTGTTCGTGTGTTGCAAGGTTCATATCTATATATTATAACACTCAAAGTCTGAGGATTTATGTGTACTGAATACAAATCCACACCGTTACACCAAAGTTTGCACAGGTAACCTTTGAAACAAGGCGAAAAACACTGTCTAACTTGGAATTTGATATTTTGCCTCGTTCGCACGATTTGTGCCCTTTTAATTATGACTTTTCGTTGACGCGTATAAAGATGTCAACTACACCATGGATACCAGAATTAATTACCATAATAACAAGTAAATAAACAAATGATATTTAACGGCATCGGAACTGAACCTTTATCCGTTCCTGCAGTTTTTAATATGCGATTGTATCGATATATTTTGTAATTTTTTATACAGATACGTCTATATATTTTGTAGTTGTCTTAAACGATTGTAAAATTTATGTTTATACGTATTTCTGATGACGCAATGAATAAGTAATGAAATGTATTAAATACTATTACTACTAAAGATGTCAGCAACACCATGGAGAACAGAATCATAGTAGGCCTATCAAGTAATAAACAAAAGCTATTTAGCGGTATCTGAACTGTACATTTATACACTCCTGCAGTACAATTTCGATGTTTTATATAATACGCTATTGTATCGATATATTATGATGTGGAAAAGAAGAAGTGTACTAATTGTAAATTGTCCTATTACTTAATGCAGAGCGAAAATGCGTGTTGTTTTCATTTGTGAGGTTAGGTGACAACGGTTTTTGATTTTTAGTTTACTGGTGAAATAAATAAAATCCATGGTTGAGGAAAACATAACGTTTAATGTGTTATACAATGCTTCAAACAGAGTAACACTTAAAATAAAGAACGTAACGTTTTTGATTTAACAGGTACTTTATAAATATCTCCAAAGGCTTTATAAACGGGTACTTTTAAATCTCCAAAGGCTGTTGCACCAACATAATAATTTAGTACAAGTTAAAATAGTACAAGTGTTGTAAACAGTTTTGGAGAGAATTTGACTAATGAGTACGAAATTGTTATACGAGCTGACAGAACGCCATATAGACATAGACAATAAACATTATATTAAAATACTTATTAAAAGTCAATTCTTCGCGTGCGAAGCCGCGGGTAACAGCTAGTTTCTTATAAACACGTGTTAGTTTCCAAATCTATGTATCAGTTTATGGATTGCTTATCAGATGTTCGAAATTTACGTGTAAACGTGTTTAAAAAAAAATGGGCAAAATCAAACGTCGTGCTGTGATTGAATTCTTGGCTAAAAACTGTCTAGCGCCAATGAAAACTGTCTAGCGCCAATGAATATTCACAACCGATAAGGCAAATGTGTTAGGAGATGCTGCGTCTTCAAAAATAATGTTTGTAAATGGGTTCTTGAGTTTTGACATGGTCATACGAGCACTGAAGATGAACCCCGCGGTGGACAACCAAAAATTGCATCAACTCCAGGTATCGTTAAAAAAATGCCACATGCCTACATGGTATTGGAAGACCGGCGATTGGGAGTAGATGACGTTGCTGACGTCACAAGTATTTCACATTAGCGTGTGTATCATAGTCAAGGACTTGGTATGAAAAACTTTGTGCGTTTGGAATTGTTGCACTTTTAGGGTGTCCACCGCGGTCATCATCTTTTGTACAACCACGTTTAAACTTGAAAACCAACGTAGGAACTACTATTGTTTTTGAAGGTGCAGCATTTCCTAACACACTTGTCACTTCGTTGTGAAGTTCCATTAGAGCTAGACCGTTTTTATCAAAGAATTCTTGATTTCGTTCGTTTTTCAAAACACGCATGACCTGTAAATTTCAAACACCCAGTAAACAATGAATATATTGACAAATAGATTTGGAAATTAACAGGTGTTCAAACGAAATATGACTCTTACGATACACATACAAATTTAGTTCTACCGCTAAGTTATAGATGTCGCTCGGCGATCTTGTCAACCACCCTCGTATGTCAAGTTCTACGAAGAGTTCAGTGTAGTATTTTCGTAAAGCCCATTGCTAGGCCATGGGTAGAAACTATGGGCTAGAAGCACATAGCCCATCTCATCGTCATCATCACCATCATCATCTAAAGGCCATCCTTTGTCGAGTTAGCCACGTCTCTCTCTCCATCACTTTCCTCTTTAAATCGCAGTAAGTTAGGAAGTTCATCTTCTTTCCCATGTGTTTGAAGAACACTGCTCTTGGTCGTCCCGTTGGTTTCCCCCAACACCTTTCCTTCAAAAAATGTAACTTACGAATTGGTTGTGTCGTAACACGTGTCCGATCAATTTTGCCCTTCAATTATTTTCCAAACATTTTTAAAAGTGATCTATCCTCGTTTACTTCTGCGAGGACTTGCTCATTACTTTTCTTATCCATACACGTCGCTGTTCCATCCATCCATTTCATTCTGCTCGTCGTTCTCCTCCAGATCCACATTTCCATTACTTCCAGCTTCCTCCTTTCTATTTTGCCGAGTGTCCACGCCTCACACCCATAAGTTAAGACACTCCACACAAATGTTTTGCGAACCTTTTCCTTACCTCCATACTTGAGTGATTATTTGTAAGTAAATTCCTTTTGTTCTGAACGCCCACTTTGCTAGAGCTTGGTCCATGACTAGTAAAACAAAAGGCCATTAACCAGACGTTGTTCAAGCGAAAATAATAACTAATCAACCTATTGAACAAACCAACGTCTTCAGCTACTTTGGTTTTAAGATAAGCTATCATATAATACCAGAAGAGACGTTTATAATAAAACAAAGTTTTAACTTGAATGACAGACTAAAAGATTACAAACAACGGTGGAAAGAACACTTAGAAAGAATGTCAGATACCAGACTGTCCAAACAAATCTCGAAATACAAACATATAGGACACAGGTGTGTGAATAGACCCAGGAAGAGATATGAAGATGATATTACGGAACTGCTTTGTTCGTTTATCACCTAGGCCTAGGCCTACTGTCTGTTTTAAGCGATCAACATGAACGTTGCATAACTCATTAAGATTAGCTGCTTTTTTTTATTTTCATGTTCCGTAAGGAAATGAGGAAATGGAAGTATGGCGATCGCAAAAAAAATCGTGTTCGAGGTAAGGGCTGATTCTGATTGTACTGCCCTGAAAACATGAAGAAAAGTCATTTTCCGAAAAGTGTCTGTGTGTAGAATTTTTTCTATGGCGAACGATAACTGCCGCAAATTTAAACGGAATCAAATATTTTTTTGCATATGTGCCTGAGTTGTAGAGGACTCAAGGCATGTCGATTTTGGTGTAGATCGGTTACGGGGAAGGGGTAGTTTACCTGCAAAGTTTTACTTTTTAACAAGTACATAAAGTAAAACATAAAGAGTAAAGTACATACAAATTCATTTAAACTTTTTCAAACAATGGTAGTTGTTAAAATAAACTAATTTTGTTGCCAGGAAACCAGGTTGTTCGGTTAGGAGGGAGGGGCAGTTTACCTGGATTGTTTTGTGCTTTACCAAGGATAAAGTGCTTAATTTTAATAAATAAGTGGCACGAAAATAAAGTCATATTAATCCACTGTAAAATGGTAAATGAGATAATTATAAATGGAGTGGGTAGTTAAAGGGGGAGGGGGTGATTTTATGAAAATTGCTGTGTTGACATCAAGTAAAGTACGAATATTTAATTTTAATGGATAAGATACCTTAGAAATTACATGTGATAAAACTATTACTCTATGAATGTGTAAATATCATTAATGGTGGGGATCGGTTGAGGAGGAGGGATGATTATCTGTGTAGTTCAGTTTCTTTATAAGTAGGCTTACCATAATTTTTTCTTCTCAAACCGGGACACTTGTAAAATAATTTGTCATGCAATTTTGAAAATATCAAGTCTTAATTATTACGTAACTTTAAGCTTTCTACGCCTCAATTACACAATTAGGCCAACTTGGGTACATATTACAGAATACTAAATGTGCGTTCACGCGTTCACAATCACATAGAATTACAATTACAAAATAGTTACATATTTTACTATATGAGGAACAAAACTACCTTACGTTCTTACTGCAAAAACCTAGTTATCAGCTGGTTGAAACCATTCATATTGGTACTGGTGTGGACCTTTTTTAGAAACGGTTTGTCATTCTTAATTTTGTCATAAAATTCACTACAGCTGAGTTCAATGTTTAATTTACAAATCATTAGACCTTTCACTGTGGATTCCGCCATTTTACCTCTTTCTTCAGACCATATATTATTCATAATTGAAAATGCCCTTTCAACAGGAGCAAAAGAGCCTGGCAGGCAGAAAATGTACTCGACAACGCGGCTGAGATTATCCACAGAAATATTTCGATTCTTGAAATGCCGGAGCAGTTGAACCCATTTATCTTGACAGTTCAAGTTATTGGTTTTCCAGTTGTCGCAGTTTCAAGACCAAAATGC
>JAWRYS010000979.1:0-25000 GCA_034769895.1 Magicicada septendecula | reverse complement strand
TCCCATTGGTTTCATCCTTGAACTTCCCCACGACCTTTTTGTTGTCGTCGCAATGACAAGGATGATCTGCGGGATAGTCCGACGTGTCGAAAAGGTGGAGATCCTCTTTCATATCAGAGTACACATCGTCAGTCCGTATGCTGTAAAGCAAACTGTCCGTGTCAGTCATTAGTAATGTCAATCGTCGTCCGTACTTGGCGACAGCGTAACGATAATGAAAATCGTACATTATCAATTTGCTGACATCGAGTACTGTGAAGCCGACGTACACTGGACGGGAAAGGAATATCGTCCTCTGTCGTAAGGCCAGACCGACCAAGTCGTCAGTGTAGCGGATCATACGCTCTAGTCGTGGATTGGAAACAAGTTTCTGCAGCCGTCGTTCGTTAGAGACTAGTTGGAAGTCTATTCGTTTCCTCACGTTCTCCAGCGATTTACCATAGACAGCGTTGACCATCAGTTTGAAAAAATCCTTTTCAAAACTGTTGGTGGCTGCTGCTCTCTTTTGCGTGTTGAAATCGATAACGGTTTCAACCACGCTCTCTGTTTAAAACTCAACACCCTATGGATCGCTTTCAATTCTAGACCAAGATTCAGATACAACTTTAAATTTCGAAAATGGAGAACGTATTTTTGCTTGTCGTCCAAAGTCGTCAGCAACTTGGGAACGGACGACGAAGGCGTTTCTGATCCGTTATACCCTTTTGTATAGTGTAGTCGTGTGTGGAGTCGTCGAGAGTACGGTGAAAGTATGTCAGGATTGACGCAGGAACGCACGGGTGCTAGTGGATAATCGGAGTGAAGGTCATGAAGTTCAGATGGATAGTGTAGGTCGACCTCAAGTATGTAGCCCATGTCACTGTCATCACTCAGAGTACGTACGTCCAGTGAGTCGATCTCGTTACGATCGAGCCATCTAAAGTCGCCGTAAGGGAGTGGTTGTGACATGGCTGCACCGTAAAGGTTGTTGCAGTCGGTGTACAATATGAAAGAGGGTCGGCTTTGAAGCATCATACTGATCAGCGATTAGCGGGTTGTTGGCCTTGGCATAGCGGTTGGGTACCATGCTAACACCGCCACGAACAGCTGATTCAATAAAAAGATGCTGATCTATATCCGTCAACAGCTCCAGTCGCACACCGGTCATCTTTAACATCGCGTGCCAAGCGACGCCGGGAAGCGAGTAAAGATGAGCCGGATCGATCTGGTAGTACCGCATGGCCATCTCACGGAACGCCTCGAAGACGTCGGCCAGCAGCAGTACGTCTGTTTTAAGATAAAGATCGTGATAATCGCCCAGCGTACGGATTCCGAAAGTCTGCCACACGTTCTGCGCGTGAGCGTAATCTTCGTCCGACACGGGCGATTCACTCAGCCTGTTGAAAAAGTGTTCGCGTGCGGGCAGACGTGTTTCGTCGAACTTCTCGCTACCCGTCATGTAATCGTAAGGGTACACCCCCTTACGTAAGAGTAGCTCGAAGTGTTCTTCGAAACATTGTTTTGTTAAAGCGAATTCCGCACCGCTCGCGCGCAAGTTTCCAACAAGTGTGTCCAAGGACGTGTTCAAAATTGCAACGTGTCTACGAAACGCAGGGCACCCAACGTGACCGATACGAAGCGTTCACTAGTGGTAGCGATACAAGTGAGATTCTCATCGTTGTATTTACCCAACCCTTGTATCAAGTGATGTGCGTCGTAACCTCGTAAGTTATGGAAAAAGACGGGAATATGTTGGGGAGTCTTGCAGTTGAGGTTACATACGTTGTGAGCTGCGCCAAGGTATCGTCCAGTCAGATGACAATGGTTGCGCACCTTGTCGTCATCGGTCAGTGGTTTTTCACAGAGATGGCATACGACGGCATTCGTGAAAGATAATACGTCACGATCACTCATAGTCATGGGGACAATGGTACGCATGATCCTGTACAGTTCACGCTCTCAACGATTAGTCTATCGAGAAAGGTTTCTATCACGTTCTCACCGCGATAAACGACCTGAGGTTTGAAAATGTTACGCTCGTGGTCGACTATGAGGTAGGAGAAACCTGAAGGAAGATGTAACGACTCCGTTGTGGTGGACGATGTGTGCGGAGGAGCGTCGCAGCGATGACAAGGCACAATGAACGATTCAAAGTCTGCATATATCGCGAAAGGGACTTTATGGCAGTAAGTGTAATTTTTGAAGCACATAACCTTCTCCTTCTCTTTCGTGGGTAAACGAATTCTTTGTTCACCGTACGGTGAACAGTGGGGGACGTGTTCGGTAAGGAGTCGTTCTTCGCAGAACCTGTGCAGACAGTAATCACAATAGAATGAACGGGCTTTGTGTTTGGTTAGTGAAGACAGTAAGCGACTCATATTTTTTATTAAACAGTAATGTTTTCGATCGTCAGTGGTAAGAAGTAATAGATTAACGTGATGTCGTCTGCCTCTCGAAGGAGTTATTCGTAACGGGTAAATTTCTTTTTCTTCGTATCCAAAAACATTTATGGAAACTTCAGAATTGTCTCGTTCGAACTTCACAATGTCGCATAGTTGGGCTGGATAAGTTATACCAGAAGTGATGATACTGTGGAAATGTGATCTATATTTGGATACACGGTCGCTGTGCGAGTGTTGTGGAAACAGTGCCGCCAACACTGACCATACGAAACACATTTGATCGCCTGTATTGTTCACGTTGATGATGGATTTAGTACGAGACAATTCAGGGGGTGTACGGATGAAACTGGAAGCGGCCAGCGGTTGGTACCGTGAGAGAACGAGTTCCAAAAAGACGATGTGGTCCAACGCCCAACCGCTACCCTCGCGTGTGAATTTATAAATCGATTCGATTATTTTTTCGAACGAAGCTTCTAAACGGTCGGGCAACTCGTCTTGGTCACCGATCAGCGTCGTATGACATCGACTGTGAAAATAGCCTTGGGTCGTCACTTCTTCTTCCTCGTCCGTGTCAGCGTTTACGATGTACTTGACAAATCTCGCTTTAACTGTTATATGCCACTTTATAGTAAGCAATCGTGTCAGTTCGTTTACAATGTCCGTACGTAACGTATCATGCATTTCATCGAAAAAGGTTATGACATCGTTGACACATCCTTCGTCCTCCGTAACAGGCGTGTAAACGTACGACACCAACGCGCCACGCAACGAATATTTACAATCAACAGTAAACGAGTGCATTGTTTGAAGTAATAATCAGATAACAACCACATATAAGCAAAACAATTACTTGCTTGCTTGAAGAACAACAGAAGACTGAACGCTGGCGGCCGATCCCCTCTCCTCTTATACTATCTATGGCGGCTGCGCGCGCAGCTATCCCCTCTCCGCCCCCACCGGCTGCGCGTGGAGCTATACTCTCTCCGCTCCCACCGACACCGATCCCCACTACCGACTGCACTCGCAGTGATTCCTTCAGCTCTCTCCAGTGATGCAGGACGGGGGAGAATGTACTGGGGCAAACGTGCATTCTTTCTGCAGATGTATTTCACTGGTGGCAGAAGAAAAATAAAATATAACATCATGTGCAGACACGGAAATAAAATATGTACGCATAAGATGATGAAGACTTACATATGTACATTGACAACAGACAGCGATGATGACGATGCGGTCGTTATTTCGTCATCAACATTGGACTCCATATCCCAGATGGATAAATTCTGAGTGTTCTGGACTCTGCTTCGTTGGTATACAGGGCATTGGTGTACATGGAAACATTAGTAGTACCGTTATCATCGCTGAAAAGAAGGGTATATCACACAAAGTAAAATTAGAATAACAATTTGTAACACACAATTTGTAGCGCACAAGTGTTCAGCAACATATTAGTTGCAAAGTTCACAGGGTATCTAGCCTCAACTGTCGATGCGCGCGCAACTGTTGTAAAAAAGCCGTTACGTGCATGCGAAAATAATTCCAATGCGCATGCGCAAAGGACTGAAAGAAGAGATGATTTACATATTAAAAGTACGTTTAAGCCGTAGTCATGATATTTAACGTATACGTGGTTTTTGATCTTGAAAAAAACATTCGTCTACCTCCACGTAATACATATCGTACAGAAGAGTACCGAGAATCGGTTTGTAACTTTTGGTTAACGTTTCTTCCTCTTCAAGGATCCCATGTTTTAACGCACGGTATTTCTTCCGTATGTCATCGCTGATCGTGTCGATATCATGAGGCTAGTTGTTTCTCCTTCTTTTCGTTCATCTTGATAAACGGTAGTACACCGACTACGTCAGTGACACCGAGACATCTGTATCTACCCGAACGATCGATGACTGTTTTAGTTAACGGTGAACAGCTGTTACGTGCATTTATGCGAACAGTCTGCAACTGTTTTCATTTTCCCAGAACATGTGTATTTACCCGAACGGTCGACGACTGTTTTAGTTAACAGTGAACAGCTGTTACATGCATGTATGCGAACAGTCTACAACTGTTTTTTATTTTTTCAGGACACATGTATTTTACCCGAACGCACGACGACTGAGTTAGTTAACAGTGAACAGCTGTTACCTGCATTTATGCGAACAGTCTACAATAGTTCTTTTATTTTTCCTAGACACTTATACTTACCTGAACGCTCGACGACTGTTTTAGTTAACAGTGAACAGTTGTTACGTGCATTTGTGCGAGCAGTCGGGGGTTATGAGAGTTCGAATACACCATCTTCCCCATGTTAACGGACGGGAGGTGGGTGGGGGTAGTCACGGAGTTGGAGGATGTTGGCCATACTGGAAACGTCGTCGCCCATGTTGGAAAATTCATCGACCAATCATCGATGACCTCCGGGCGGCGACCGGGCGGTAGCCAGGCGGTGGATGGCGAACGGTGGTTAGATTTGAGAGTCAGTGGTGTCATCTGGTTCGCCATCCGCCGCCTGGCCACCGCCCGGTCGCCGCCCGGAGGTCATCGATGATTGGTCGACGAATTTTCCAACATGGGCGACGACGTTTCCAGTATGGCCAACATCCTCCAACTCCGTGACTACCCCCACCCACCTCCCGTCCGTTAACATGGGGAAGATGGTGTATTCGAACTCTCATAACCCCCGACTGCTCGCACAAATGCACGTAACAACTGTTCACTGTTAACTAAAACAGTCGTCGAGCGTTCAGGTAAGTATAAGTGTCTAGGAAAAATAAAAGAACTATTGTAGACTGTTCGCATAAATGCAGGTAACAGCTGTTCACTGTTAACTAACTCAGTCGTCGTGCGTTCGGGTAAATACATGTGTCCTGAAAAAATAAAAAACAGTTGTAGACTGTTCGCATACATGCATGTAACAGCTGTTCACTGTTAACTAAAACAGTCGTCGACCGTTCGGGTAAATACACATGTTCTGGGAAAATGAAAACAGTTGCAGACTGTTCGCATAAATGCACGTAACAGCTGTTCACCGTTAACTAAAACAGTCATCGATCGTTCGGGTAGATACAGATGTCTCGGTGTCACTGACGTAGTCGGTGTACTACCGTTTATCAAGATGAACGAAAAGAAGGAGAAACAACTAGCCCATGATATCGACACGATCAGCGATGACATACGGAAGAAATACCGTGCGTTAAAACATGGGATCCTTGAAGAGGAAGAAACGTTAACCAAAAGTTACAAACCGATTCTCGGTACTCTTCTGTACGATATGTATTACGTGGAGGTAGACGAATGTTTTTTCAAGATCAAAAACCACGTATACGTTAAATATCATGACTACGGCTTAAACGTACTTTTAATATGTAAATCATCTCTTCTTTCAGTCCTTTGCGCATGCGCATTGGAATTATTTTCGCATGCACGTAACGGCTTTTTTACAACAGTTGCGCGCGCATCGACAGTTGAGCTAGATACCCTGTGAACTTTGCAACTAATATGTTGCTGAACACTTGTGCGCTACAAATTGTGTGTTACAAATTGTTATTCTAATTTTACTTTGTGTGATATACCCTTCTTTTCAGCGATGATAACGGTACTACTAATGTTTCCATGTACACCAATGCCCTGTATACCAACGAAGCAGAGTCCAGAACACTCAGAATTTATCCATCTGGGATATGGAGTCCAATGTTGATGACGAAATAACGACCGCATCGTCATCATCGCTGTCTGTTGTCAATGTACATATGTAAGTCTTCATCATCTTATGCGTACATATTTTATTTCCGTGTCTGCACATGATGTTATATTTTATTTTTCTTCTGCCACCAGTGAAATACATCTGCAGAAAGAATGCACGTTTGCCCCAGTACATTCTCCCCCGTCCTGCATCACTGGAGAGAGCTGAAGGAATCACTGCGAGTGCAGTCGGTAGTGGGGATCGGTGTCGGTGGGAGCGGAGAGAGTATAGCTCCACGCGCAGCCGGTGGGGGCGGAGAGGGGATAGCTGCGCGCGCAGCCGCCATAGATAGTATAAGAGGAGAGGGGATCGCCGCCAGCGTTCAGTCTTCTGTTGTTCTTCAAGCAAGCAAGTAATTGTTTTGCTTATATGTGGTTGTTCTGATTATTACTTCAAACAATGCACTCGTTTACTGTTGATTGTAAATATTCGTTGCGTGGCGCGTTGGTGTCGTACGTTTACACGCCTGTTACGGAGGACGAAGGATGTGTCAACGATGTCATAACCTTTTTCGATGAAATGCATGATACGTTACGTACGGACATTGTAAACGAACTGACACGATTGCTTACTATAAAGTGGCATATAACAGTTAAAGCGAGATTTGTCAAGTACATCGTAAACGCTGACACGGACGAGGAAGAAGAAGTGACGACCCAAGGCTATTTTCACAGTCGATGTCATACGACGCTGATCGGTGACCAAGACGAGTTGCCCGACCGTTTAGAAGCTTCGTTCGAAAAAATAATCGAATCGATTTATAAATTCACACGCGAGGGTAGCGGTTGGGCGTTGGACCACATCGTCTTTTTGGAACTCGTTCTCTCACGGTACCAACCGCTGGCCGCTTCCAGTTTCATCCGTACACCCCCTGAATTGTCTCGTACTAAATCCATCATCAACGTGAACAATACAGGCGATCAAATGTGTTTCGTATGGTCAGTGTTGGCGGCACTGTTTCCACAACACTCGCACAGCGACCGTGTATCCAAATATAGATCACATTTCCACAGTATCATCACTTCTGGTATAACTTATCCAGCCCAACTATGCGACATTGTGAAGTTCGAACGAGACAATTCTGAAGTTTCCATAAATGTTTTTGGATACGAAGAAAAAGAAATTTACCCGTTACGAATAACTCCTTCGAGAGGCAGACGACATCACGTTAATCTATTACTTCTTACCACTGACGATCGAAAACATTACTGTTTAATAAAAAATATGAGTCGCTTACTGTCTTCACTAACCAAACACAAAGCCCGTTCATTCTATTGTGATTACTGTCTGCACAGGTTCTGCGAAGAACGACTCCTTACCGAACACGTCCCCCACTGTTCACCGTACGGTGAACAAAGAATTCGTTTACCCACGAAAGAGAAGGAGAAGGTTATGTGCTTCAAAAATTACACTTACTGCCATAAAGTCCCTTTCGCGATATATGCAGACTTTGAATCGTTCATTGTGCCTTGTCATCGCTGCGACGCTCCTCCGCACACATCGTCCACCACAACGGAGTCGTTACATCTTCCTTCAGGTTTCTCCTACCTCATAGTCGACCACGAGCGTAACATTTTCAAACCTCAGGTCGTTTATCGCGGTGAGAACGTGATAGAAACCTTTCTCGATAGACTAATCGTTGAAGAGCGTGAACTGTACAGGATCATGCGTACCATTGTCCCCATGACTATGAGTGATCGTGACGTATTATCTTTCACGAATGCCGTCGTATGCCATCTCTGTGAAAAACCACTGACCGATGACGACAAGGTGCGCAACCATTGTCATCTGACTGGACGATACCTTGGCGCAGCTCACAACGTATGTAACCTCAACTGCAAGACTCCCCAACATATTCCCGTCTTTTTCCATAACTTACGAGGTTACGACGCACATCACTTGATACAAGGGTTGGGTAAATACAACGATGAGAATCTCACTTGTATCGCTACCACTAGTGAACGCTTCGTATCGGTCACGTTGGGTGCCCTGCGTTTCGTAGACACGTTGCAATTTTTGAACACGTCCTTGGACACACTTGTTGGAAACTTGCGCGCGAGCGGTGCGGAATTCGCTTTAACAAAACAATGTTTCGAAGAACACTTCGAGCTACTCTTACGTAAGGGGGTGTACCCTTACGATTACATGACGGGTAGCGAGAAGTTCGACGAAACACGTCTGCCCGCACGCGAACACTTTTTCAACAGGCTGAGTGAATCGCCCGTGTCGGACGAAGATTACGCTCACGCGCAGAACGTGTGGCAGACTTTCGGAATCCGTACGCTGGGCGATTATCACGATCTTTATCTTAAAACAGACGTACTGCTGCTGGCCGACGTCTTCGAGGCGTTCCGTGAGATGGCCATGCGGTACTACCAGATCGATCCGGCTCATCTTTACTCGCTTCCCGGCGTCGCTTGGCACGCGATGTTAAAGATGACCGGTGTGCGACTGGAGCTGTTGACGGATATAGATCAGCATCTTTTTATTGAATCAGCTGTTCGTGGCGGTGTTAGCATGGTACCCAACCGCTATGCCAAGGCCAACAACCCGCTAATCGCTGATCAGTATGATGCTTCAAAGCCGACCTCTTTCATATTGTACACCGACTGCAACAACCTTTACGGTGCAGCCATGTCACAACCACTCCCTTACGGCGACTTTAGATGGCTCGATCGTAACGAGATCGACTCACTGGACGTACGTACTCTGAGTGATGACAGTGACATGGGCTACATACTTGAGGTCGACCTACACTATCCATCTGAACTTCATGACCTTCACTCCGATTATCCACTAGCACCCGTGCGTTCCTGCGTCAATCCTGACATACTTTCACCGTACTCTCGACGACTCCACACACGACTACACTATACAAAAGGGTATAACGGATCAGAAACGCCTTCGTCGTCCGTTCCCAAGTTGCTGACGACTTTGGACGACAAGCAAAAATACGTTCTCCATTTTCGAAATTTAAAGTTGTATCTGAATCTTGGTCTAGAATTGAAAGCGATCCATAGGGTGTTGAGTTTTAAACAGAGAGCGTGGTTGAAACCGTTTATCGATTTCAACACGCAAAAGAGAGCAGCAGCCACCAACAGTTTTGAAAAGGATTTTTTCAAACTGATGGTCAACGCTGTCTATGGTAAATCGCTGGAGAACGTGAGGAAACGAATAGACTTCCAACTAGTCTCTAACGAACGACGGCTGCAGAAACTTGTTTCCAATCCACGACTAGAGCGTATGATCCGCTACACTGACGACTTGGTCGGTCTGGCCTTACGACAGAGGACGATATTCCTTTCCCGTCCAGTGTACGTCGGCTTCACAGTACTCGATGTCAGCAAATTGATAATGTACGATTTTCATTATCGTTACGCTGTCGCCAAGTACGGACGACGATTGACATTACTAATGACTGACACGGACAGTTTGCTTTACAGCATACGGACTGACGATGTGTACTCTGATATGAAAGAGGATCTCCACCTTTTCGACACGTCGGACTATCCCGCAGATCATCCTTGTCATTGCGACGACAACAAAAAGGTCGTGGGGAAGTTCAAGGATGAAACCAATGGGAAACCCATCAGAGAATTCGTCGGACTCAGAGCTAAATGTTACTCGCTCCTGTTGTCCGACTGCACCGACAAAAAGGTGGCGAAAGGTGTGCCAAGGACGGCAATAAAAAAAAGGTTACGTCATCGGTTGTACAGTGAGTGTCTTTTCGGTAGTCGTACGGTTTACACCTCTGCCGAGTGTATACGAAGCGATCGTCATAAGCTGTATACGCAACGTGTAACGAAACTTTCCCTGTCACCTTATGACGATAAGAGGTACGTACTGGACGACGGCGTAACTACACTCGCGTACGGACACTACAGAACGTGTAAACGTACGTTAACCGATGACGATGCTGGTCCTAACATGAAAAGGCGGAGGTACATGGACCAGTAACTCACGGTAAGAATAAACTCGTATTTCATGTATAAAAGTATGTAATACAATTCACACAGGCAAATTCAATTGACCTTCACGGGGAAGGGGGAGGTAGGCGACTAGACGACGGCGGTTTAACCGCGTGAAACAGGATGCAAGTCGTGGTTATTAATTTATTCGACTTCCATCGAGACCTTCACATATGATCGTGGGGGGTGTAGTATAAAGTTATTTTTATTCACTTACAACAAGATGCTGACTGCTCATTTGTTATCGCAGTGTGTGAACGTTTTGATGGGCTAAGTGGGAGGTCTTATTCATCTTATGTGTACATGTTGTTATATTTTATTTTTTCAGTAAAATACAACTGCAGCCACGGTCAAAGCTCGCGTACGGATACTACAAAACGCGTAAACGTACGCTATCCGACGACGCTGCTGGTCCTAATGTGAAGAGGCGGAGGTACACGGACCAGTAACTGACGGTAAGAATAAACTCGTATTTAATGTTTAAAAATTATTTATTACAATTCACTGAGTTCAAATTCAATAGAACTTTACGGGGGGGGGGGTATGCAGTTATTTTTATTCGCTTACAAAAAGATGCTGACTGCTCATATGTTATCACAGCGTGTGAACGTTTTGATGGGCTAGTTGGGGGGGGGTCTTATTCATCTTATGTATATATATATTATTTCCACGTCTGTACATGTTGTTATATTTTATTTTTCGGTCACATCCGCAACAGTCGCAGCCACAGCCTCAATCGCAGCAGCCATAGCCTCAGCCGCAGCAACACCTGGTGAGAAACCTGCCTCGGTCAGGGAATGTTCTGAACCTGGATATCGATAACGGACGTTACGCTCTGCTGTACGATGTGTATTCATGATTTCAAAAATCGCACTACCGTAGAACTCAACCCAACGTACTTCTAACACCAACACGGACCAGTAACTGACGGTAAGAATAAACTCGTATTTAATGTTTAAAAATTATTTATTACAATTCACTGAGTTCAAATTCATTAGAACTTTACTGGGGGGGGGGGGTATGCAGTTATTTTTATTCGCTTACAAAAAGATGCTGACTGCCCATATGTTATCACAGCGTGTGAACGTTTTGATGGGCTAGTTGGGGGGGGGGGGGGTCTTATTCATCTTATGTATACATATATTATTTCCACGTCTGTACATGTTGTTATATTTTATTTTTCGGTCACATCCGCAACAGTCGCAGCCACAGCCACAGCCTCAGTCGCAGCAGCCATAGCCTGAGCCGCAGCAGCACCTGGTGAGAAACCTGCCTCGGTCAGGGAATGTTCTGAACCTGGATATCGATAACGGACGTTACGCTCTGCTGTACGATGTGTTTCATGATTTCAAAAATCGTACTACCGTAGAACTCAACCCAACGTACTTCTAACACCAACAGAGTTCATAGCGAGAGCACCGCTATTCGTCTTCGATTGTAGCAGAGAGGACGTGTCGCTCAAGTCTTCGTCGGTTGACGTCAGATTGGAGTTCGAGTCCACGAGCAATTTCCCGCTCAGACCGCGACCTACTGCATGATACTGCACGATTCTCTCAACGTATACAATCCGCTGTCCAACACAGTGCGCAGACAGAATTAAACGCATGCTGTATATTATTGTTTTTTTTACTGTAAATACTATGTTGCTTTTTAGTATATTATATATGTACACACAACTTTTAATGTATGTGTTTTTTATATTAATAAATGTAGTCATTTATAACAATTTTCGTGTACTTTAATTTCGTAATACCCTCTCAATCGCAGCCCTCTTTCCTACAGTACGAATGATGGGAGGGGGTGCGTCTCCAATTGGATGGTATTCCCCCTCCCCTACTCTTCGCTCAGTTTTTCATCAGTGCGAGTCGTAGTAAGTTTCTGGTAAATTACTAATTGAATACAAAGTTGTGTTATTTTGCATTATTTCGATGCACAGAGACAGCGCAAACATCCGGACGATTGTATCAAACGGCTTGCATAACTTGGTGTCAGCGTACCGATAATGAAATTCGTACATTATCAGTTTGCTGACATCAAGTACTGTGAAGCCGACGTACACCGCACGGGAAAGGAATATCGTCCTCTGTCGTAAGTTCAGTCCGTCCAAGTCATCGATATAGCGGATCATCGAAGAAGAGCTGAATATGTCGTCTTTTTACAACGACCACCAGTAGTGGAAAAAACGACCTTTTTTTCACAATAATCGAAACGTACCTGAAGAAAGAACTAGAAGACCCGAAATTTTCTCTACGACCCAACAACAACACGTTGAAATGTAAAATTTATTGTTAATACGATATCGATTTCGGATGTACGGAACACACGATCGGTACCATGTTGGGTTTCTCCATCCTTTTAACTTCTTGTTCTTGTTCGTAAAAGGATTGCAAAAAAAAAAAGATTTCTACAGAAGCGTATCGTGCATTTCAATATTATAAATTTAGAAGATTTCAGTTGTCCCAAACTCGATCAATTACAATCAATACACGGAACAGTCTGTCTCGCGCACCGCTTATTTCCGGAAATATGTACAAATACTAGAGTACACGCTTTACGCGAGTGGGTTGTATCAGATTTTAGAATAGTCAATATGTTTTTGATAAATTACTAACATTATTGTTTAGCGCTTACGTAAAAAATAACAGTCGTCGCCTTTCTATCGATTACATCATCTGTCTAAAAATAAATTAGCGTCGACGACATGTTCAAACAAGCACATGTGCTGTCTAGACGTATAAAAATAACCGACACCCCTCTTCCTCACCTACCCATCGAACCGTGAGAAATCAAGTCGTATCCTGTTCACACAGTTAAATACATCACCTGTCTAAAAATAAATTAGCGTCGTCGACATGCTCGAACAAGCACGAGTGCTGTCTAGACGTATAAAAAATAACCGACTCCCCTCTTCCCCACCTACCCATCGAACCGTGAGAAATCAGCTCGTGTCCTGTTCACACGGTTAAAAATAAACGCTTACTGTGCGTTGACTGGTTTCCCCCCTCTCCGGTTTCCACCTCCACAACTACCTCCCTATATATTCCGCTGTGCACGAGCGTTATTCCTTCATTCGTTGAGAGACGTGCCAGAAATTATAAATTCTTTATTTTAAAATGGCATCATTCACTGAAAAGTTTGCAACTATTAGCGCAATTGAGTATAAAAAAATAAAGGAATTGGTAATCGGTGTAAAATATCCGATAGAAGAAATGCAGAATATAGACGCAAAGTGCGGTAAAGCTGTACTCGTCACTCTCCAAGATTACAGAGACCCTAGACTAAAATATCGTGTATATCTACCAAAGAGATACGCAGGCGTTTCCGAAGATGAGGAATTAAAAAATTTAGTACCGTGTTCGCTGCAACTAATTTATCGCGGAGAAAAGGATAAAGCTTACATAGTAGAAATTGTACAGTAGGACCGAATGGACATCTTCATTTGTCGCGTACGATTACATATATTGACATAATGTTAAAATATAATGTGCTTACACATAATTCATTTGATATAATTGTATACAATTGTATATATTTTTTAATTGTCACTACTGTGTGTGTGTGTGTGTGTGTGTGTTTATTTCATTTTTTGTACATATTTGTCCTGTCATAGTGCACTTGTAATTAGTTTTACTTAGTTGTATTTCGTATACAATTGTCATATTGCTTATGTTTACATTTTGAAATTTTCACTACTGTGCGCGTTTACATATTATGTATTTTCAATTGTAATATATTTTGATTACATGTGTTTTAATTATTTGTAATTAAACAGTATTGCTTTTTTTTAATTGTCACTACTGTGTGTGTTTATTTAATTTTTTTATACATATTTGTCATGTCATAGTGCACTTGTACTTAGTTTTACTTAGATGTATTTCGTATACATTTTGTAATTTTCACTACTGTGTGCATTTACATATTATGTATTTTAATTACATGTATTTTAATTATTTGTAATTAAACAGTATTGCTTTAATATTTTTATTGTTTTTTTAATTTCAAAATTCCTTCGAACATAACTTATATACATATTCATAACTCAATATAGAACGTGTTACATAGAACTAATTTAAAAAAATCAATTTTATTAAACAATAATTGTATGATTATAATATACTTTAGAAATTAAAGAATATTTAAAAAACCAACTAACCTTGTACGAGTTCCAGTTGAGTCTCGCGACGAACGATGTGTCTTTGAGAGCAGTTCGTACAGCTTATATATAATATAGTATCTCAAGGATGTACACGAAAGAGATGGTAACAACAAAAAAAGCTCCCACACACAAAGTCACGGACGCACACTTAGCTTGGCTTGCGTTCTGTTTCCCACTCGCTGTGATAACAGATGGTGTCAGACAGCATGTGTGTTCTGTTATTTAAAAAAAAATGTATGTACGACTACGTTCACACGCTGCGATAAACAGATGGGCAGACAGACGGAGTCGATTACATCATCATAACAACTAATGCACGCTCATCAACAAAAAAAGTAACAGCTGCCCCACACACACACACACACACACAATCAAAGACGTACACTTAGCTTGGATTGTGTTCTATTTCACACAATAATTTATGTACGTCCCTAACTTCGTTCACACGCAACGATAACATATGTTCATACAGTCGGTGGCAATTAATTATATGCTGACAGACGGAGGCAATTAATTAATACCATTAGCGACTCGCTAAACAGATGTCCAGACAGCTGCACCATGTGGAAAAAAAAATTGCACGTGTATAAATCTTTGTGGAAGCCAACTGCCACTTGTCCCTATTATTCATATTACATACCCACCAGTGATAACGTATGGTCTGTCAGCATTCTGTTGTAAAAAATAACTCCACATGTGAAAATCATGGTGGGAGCCGATTACATCATTTGCAACGTCCTATTATTCAGATATTACATAAATATTGCGTGTGCGTGTGTTTTATATAAGTGAATTGACCACTGCATATCATGTGTGTTTCTTACAACAACAAATGTAGGGCTCGACATAGCAAGCCCTAGACCAACAGGTTGGTGCGTTCAGATATTACATAAATATTGCGTGTGCATGTGTTTTATATAAGTGAATTGACCACTGCATATCATGTGTGTTTCTTACAACAACAAATGTAGGGCTCGACATAGCAAGCCCTAGACCAACAGGTTGGTGCGAACGTATTTTTTCAATCTGTATGTATATTTACTTAACACATAGACACGACATCGACGATATCGGGACAATTGTGGCAGTGTAAATATATCTGAAACCCGTACACTATAACACATGCACGAGCCGACAACGTGGCCGACGCGTTGGCAACAATGCAATTCACCTCTTCACATCGACGGACATTGGTGGCAGTGTAAATATATCTTAAACCCATACACTATAACACTCGCACGAACCGACAACGTCGATAAAACCAGCACAAGTTGGCAACGCCGACAACGCTTTTCCAACATGGCCACCCTTCCGGAAAACACCATATATATCCAAACCTGTACACTATAACACACGCACGAGTCGGCAACGTGACCGAACCTTAACCAGCACACTCCTACCATAACCCGACAACCTCGCACTTTTCCAACATGACCGACGCCGCCGACAAAGTGGACGACGACCCCACCACTCCTGGCGACGATCAAGCCACGACCAGGCCGCCGCCCAGCGACGATGACGACGTCAACGACGACGTCAACGGCGAACGGCGGCCACGCCTCCGCCAATCAACGCACACATAACCCCACTTTAGGCGGCGACGACGACAACATGGCCGAATGCCGACAACATGGCCGACTACTTCGACACGCCCAACAAGGTCACGTGGGACACACCACTACCCCCCCGGTCCATCCGCAAATATGCACACGACGACACACTGCACCGGATGTATACCCCCACCACCACGATTTTTGAATCTTGCGCCAAAAGTGGGTGTATGACGTCACTTCCGCGGTAGAGGGTGGGGATGGATTGGGGGGGTAGTGGTGTCATCTTCCATCTCACTCGCACTCATTGCACATGTCATTCGCTCTCACTCGCACTCATGGGGAAGATAGTGGGTTAGAACCCCCATAACACCCCTACTAGTATGTGTATCTTAAATTAAAAGTCTATATTGGAGGGTTTAAGATTATTTATTGCACAAGACATATGTAATTGTTTATATGGTATATTTGATAAGTATAATAATGATAGTGTTTGATATAGAGTCTTTTAAATGTTAAATACTGTTCATACACATGACGGTGATACGTTACATAAGTGAAGATTCCCACGATGATGTTTCATCTCTTCTTTCAGTCCTTTGCGCATGCGCATTGGAATTATTTTCGCATGCACGTAACGGCTTTTTTACAACAGTTGCGCGCGCATCGACAGTTGAGCTAGATACCCTGTGAACTTTGCAACTAATATGTTGCTGAACACTTGTGCGCTACAAATTGTGTGTTACAAATTGTTATTCTAATTTTACTTTGTGTGATATACCCTTCTTTTCAGCGATGATAACGGTACTACTAATGTTTCCATGTACACCAATGCCCTGTATACCAACGAAGCAGAGTCCAGAACACTCAGAATTTATCCATCTGGGATATGGAGTCCAATGTTGATGACGAAATAACGACCGCATCGTCATCATCGCTGTCTGTTGTCAATGTACATATGTAAGTCTTCATCATCTTATGCGTACATATTTTATTTCCGTGTCTGCACATGATGTTATATTTTATTTTTCTTCTGCCACCAGTGAAATACATCTGCAGAAAGAATGCACGTTTGCCCCAGTACATTCTCCCCCGTCCTGCATCACTGGAGAGAGCTGAAGGAATCACTGCGAGTGCAGTCGGTAGTGGGGATCGGTGTCGGTGGGAGCGGAGAGAGTATAGCTCCACGCGCAGCCGGTGGGGGCGGAGAGGGGATAGCTGCGCGCGCAGCCGCCATAGATAGTATAAGAGGAGAGGGGATCGCCGCCAGCGTTCAGTCTTCTGTTGTTCTTCAAGCAAGCAAGTAATTGTTTTGCTTATATGTGGTTGTTCTGATTATTACTTCAAACAATGCACTCGTTTACTGTTGATTGTAAATATTCGTTGCGTGGCGCGTTGGTGTCGTACGTTTACACGCCTGTTACGGAGGACGAAGGATGTGTCAACGATGTCATAACCTTTTTCGATGAAATGCATGATACGTTACGTACGGACATTGTAAACGAACTGACACGATTGCTTACTATAAAGTGGCATATAACAGTTAAAGCGAGATTTGTCAAGTACATCGTAAACGCTGACACGGACGAGGAAGAAGAAGTGACGACCCAAGGCTATTTTCACAGTCGATGTCATACGACGCTGATCGGTGACCAAGACGAGTTGCCCGACCGTTTAGAAGCTTCGTTCGAAAAAATAATCGAATCGATTTATAAATTCACACGCGAGGGTAGCGGTTGGGCGTTGGACCACATCGTCTTTTTGGAACTCGTTCTCTCACGGTACCAACCGCTGGCCGCTTCCAGTTTCATCCGTACACCCCCTGAATTGTCTCGTACTAAATCCATCATCAACGTGAACAATACAGGCGATCAAATGTGTTTCGTATGGTCAGTGTTGGCGGCACTGTTTCCACAACACTCGCACAGCGACCGTGTATCCAAATATAGATCACATTTCCACAGTATCATCACTTCTGGTATAACTTATCCAGCCCAACTATGCGACATTGTGAAGTTCGAACGAGACAATTCTGAAGTTTCCATAAATGTTTTTGGATACGAAGAAAAAGAAATTTACCCGTTACGAATAACTCCTTCGAGAGGCAGACGACATCACGTTAATCTATTACTTCTTACCACTGACGATCGAAAACATTACTGTTTAATAAAAAATATGAGTCGCTTACTGTCTTCACTAACCAAACACAAAGCCCGTTCATTCTATTGTGATTACTGTCTGCACAGGTTCTGCGAAGAACGACTCCTTACCGAACACGTCCCCCACTGTTCACCGTACGGTGAACAAAGAATTCGTTTACCCACGAAAGAGAAGGAGAAGGTTATGTGCTTCAAAAATTACACTTACTGCCATAAAGTCCCTTTCGCGATATATGCAGACTTTGAATCGTTCATTGTGCCTTGTCATCGCTGCGACGCTCCTCCGCACACATCGTCCACCACAACGGAGTCGTTACATCTTCCTTCAGGTTTCTCCTACCTCATAGTCGACCACGAGCGTAACATTTTCAAACCTCAGGTCGTTTATCGCGGTGAGAACGTGATAGAAACCTTTCTCGATAGACTAATCGTTGAAGAGCGTGAACTGTACAGGATCATGCGTACCATTGTCCCCATGACTATGAGTGATCGTGACGTATTATCTTTCACGAATGCCGTCGTATGCCATCTCTGTGAAAAACCACTGACCGATGACGACAAGGTGCGCAACCATTGTCATCTGACTGGACGATACCTTGGCGCAGCTCACAACGTATGTAACCTCAACTGCAAGACTCCCCAACATATTCCCGTCTTTTTCCATAACTTACGAGGTTACGACGCACATCACTTGATACAAGGGTTGGGTAAATACAACGATGAGAATCTCACTTGTATCGCTACCACTAGTGAACGCTTCGTATCGGTCACGTTGGGTGCCCTGCGTTTCGTAGACACGTTGCAATTTTTGAACACGTCCTTGGACACACTTGTTGGAAACTTGCGCGCGAGCGGTGCGGAATTCGCTTTAACAAAACAATGTTTCGAAGAACACTTCGAGCTACTCTTACGTAAGGGGGTGTACCCTTACGATTACATGACGGGTAGCGAGAAGTTCGACGAAACACGTCTGCCCGCACGCGAACACTTTTTCAACAGGCTGAGTGAATCGCCCGTGTCGGACGAAGATTACGCTCACGCGCAGAACGTGTGGCAGACTTTCGGAATCCGTACGCTGGGCGATTATCACGATCTTTATCTTAAAACAGACGTACTGCTGCTGGCCGACGTCTTCGAGGCGTTCCGTGAGATGGCCATGCGGTACTACCAGATCGATCCGGCTCATCTTTACTCGCTTCCCGGCGTCGCTTGGCACGCGATGTTAAAGATGACCGGTGTGCGACTGGAGCTGTTGACGGATATAGATCAGCATCTTTTTATTGAATCAGCTGTTCGTGGCGGTGTTAGCATGGTACCCAACCGCTATGCCAAGGCCAACAACCCGCTAATCGCTGATCAGTATGATGCTTCAAAGCCGACCTCTTTCATATTGTACACCGACTGCAACAACCTTTACGGTGCAGCCATGTCACAACCACTCCCTTACGGCGACTTTAGATGGCTCGATCGTAACGAGATCGACTCACTGGACGTACGTACTCTGAGTGATGACAGTGACATGGGCTACATACTTGAGGTCGACCTACACTATCCATCTGAACTTCATGACCTTCACTCCGATTATCCACTAGCACCCGTGCGTTCCTGCGTCAATCCTGACATACTTTCACCGTACTCTCGACGACTCCACACACGACTACACTATACAAAAGGGTATAACGGATCAGAAACGCCTTCGTCGTCCGTTCCCAAGTTGCTGACGACTTTGGACGACAAGCAAAAATACGTTCTCCATTTTCGAAATTTAAAGTTGTATCTGAATCTTGGTCTAGAATTGAAAGCGATCCATAGGGTGTTGAGTTTTAAACAGAGAGCGTGGTTGAAACCGTTTATCGATTTCAACACGCAAAAGAGAGCAGCAGCCACCAACAGTTTTGAAAAGGATTTTTTCAAACTGATGGTCAACGCTGTCTATGGTAAATCGCTGGAGAACGTGAGGAAACGAATAGACTTCCAACTAGTCTCTAACGAACGACGGCTGCAGAAACTTGTTTCCAATCCACGACTAGAGCGTATGATCCGCTACACTGACGACTTGGTCGGTCTGGCCTTACGACAGAGGACGATATTCCTTTCCCGTCCAGTGTACGTCGGCTTCACAGTACTCGATGTCAGCAAATTGATAATGTACGATTTTCATTATCGTTACGCTGTCGCCAAGTACGGACGACGATTGACATTACTAATGACTGACACGGACAGTTTGCTTTACAGCATACGGACTGACGATGTGTACTCTGATATGAAAGAGGATCTCCACCTTTTCGACACGTCGGACTATCCCGCAGATCATCCTTGTCATTGCGACGACAACAAAAAGGTCGTGGGGAAGTTCAAGGATGAAACCAATGGGAAACCCATCAGAGAATTCGTCGGACTCAGAGCTAAATGTTACTCGCTCCTGTTGTCCGACTGCACCGACAAAAAGGTGGCGAAAGGTGTGCCAAGGACGGCAATAAAAAAAAGGTTACGTCATCGGTTGTACAGTGAGTGTCTTTTCGGTAGTCGTACGGTTTACACCTCTGCCGAGTGTATACGAAGCGATCGTCATAAGCTGTATACGCAACGTGTAACGAAACTTTCCCTGTCACCTTATGACGATAAGAGGTACGTACTGGACGACGGCGTAACTACACTCGCGTACGGACACTACAGAACGTGTAAACGTACGTTAACCGATGACGATGCTGGTCCTAACATGAAAAGGCGGAGGTACATGGACCAGTAACTCACGGTAAGAATAAACTCGTATTTCATGTATAAAAGTATGTAATACAATTCACACAGGCAAATTCAATTGACCTTCACGGGGAAGGGGGAGGTAGGCGACTAGACGACGGCGGTTTAACCGCGTGAAACAGGATGCAAGTCGTGGTTATTAATTTATTCGACTTCCATCGAGACCTTCACATATGATCGTGGGGGGTGTAGTATAAAGTTATTTTTATTCACTTACAACAAGATGCTGACTGCTCATTTGTTATCGCAGTGTGTGAACGTTTTGATGGGCTAAGTGGGAGGTCTTATTCATCTTATGTGTACATGTTGTTATATTTTATTTTTTCAGTAAAATACAACTGCAGCCACGGTCAAAGCTCGCGTACGGATACTACAAAACGCGTAAACGTACGCTATCCGACGACGCTGCTGGTCCTAATGTGAAGAGGCGGAGGTACACGGACCAGTAACTGACGGTAAGAATAAACTCGTATTTAATGTTTAAAAATTATTTATTACAATTCACTGAGTTCAAATTCAATAGAACTTTACGGGGGGGGGGGGTATGCAGTTATTTTTATTCGCTTACAAAAAGATGCTGACTGCTCATATGTTATCACAGCGTGTGAACGTTTTGATGGGCTAGTTGGGGGGGGGTCTTATTCATCTTATGTATATATATATTATTTCCACGTCTGTACATGTTGTTATATTTTATTTTTCGGTCACATCCGCAACAGTCGCAGCCACAGCCTCAATCGCAGCAGCCATAGCCTCAGCCGCAGCAACACCTGGTGAGAAACCTGCCTCGGTCAGGGAATGTTCTGAACCTGGATATCGATAACGGACGTTACGCTCTGCTGTACGATGTGTATTCATGATTTCAAAAATCGCACTACCGTAGAACTCAACCCAACGTACTTCTAACACCAACACGGACCAGTAACTGACGGTAAGAATAAACTCGTATTTAATGTTTAAAAATTATTTATTACAATTCACTGAGTTCAAATTCATTAGAACTTTACTGGGGGGGGGGGGTATGCAGTTATTTTTATTCGCTTACAAAAAGATGCTGACTGCCCATATGTTATCACAGCGTGTGAACGTTTTGATGGGCTAGTTGGGGGGGGGGGTCTTATTCATCTTATGTATACATATATTATTTCCACGTCTGTACATGTTGTTATATTTTATTTTTCGGTCACATCCGCAACAGTCGCAGCCACAGCCACAGCCTCAGTCGCAGCAGCCATAGCCTGAGCCGCAGCAGCACCTGGTGAGAAACCTGCCTCGGTCAGGGAATGTTCTGAACCTGGATATCGATAACGGACGTTACGCTCTGCTGTACGATGTGTTTCATGATTTCAAAAATCGTACTACCGTAGAACTCAACCCAACGTACTTCTAACACCAACAGAGTTCATAGCGAGAGCACCGCTATTCGTCTTCGATTGTAGCAGAGAGGACGTGTCGCTCAAGTCTTCGTCGGTTGACGTCAGATTGGAGTTCGAGTCCACGAGCAATTTCCCGCTCAGACCGCGACCTACTGCATGATACTGCACGATTCTCTCAACGTATACAATCCGCTGTCCAACACAGTGCGCAGACAGAATTAAACGCATGCTGTATATTATTGTTTTTTTTACTGTAAATACTATGTTGCTTTTTAGTATATTATATATGTACACACAACTTTTAATGTATGTGTTTTTTATATTAATAAATGTAGTCATTTATAACAATTTTCGTGTACTTTAATTTCGTAATACCCTCTCAATCGCAGCCCTCTTTCCTACAGTACGAATGATGGGAGGGGGTGCGTCTCCAATTGGATGGTATTCCCCCTCCCCTACTCTTCGCTCAGTTTTTCATCAGTGCGAGTCGTAGTAAGTTTCTGGTAAATTACTAATTGAATACAAAGTTGTGTTATTTTGCATTATTTCGATGCACAGAGACAGCGCAAACATCCGGACGATTGTATCAAACGGCTTGCATAACTTGGTGTCAGCGTACCGATAATGAAATTCGTACATTATCAGTTTGCTGACATCAAGTACTGTGAAGCCGACGTACACCGCACGGGAAAGGAATATCGTCCTCTGTCGTAAGTTCAGTCCGTCCAAGTCATCGATATAGCGGATCATCGAAGAAGAGCTGAATATGTCGTCTTTTTACAACGACCACCAGTAGTGGAAAAAACGACCTTTTTTTCACAATAATCGAAACGTACCTGAAGAAAGAACTAGAAGACCCGAAATTTTCTCTACGACCCAACAACAACACGTTGAAATGTAAAATTTATTGTTAATACGATATCGATTTCGGATGTACGGAACACACGATCGGTACCATGTTGGGTTTCTCCATCCTTTTAACTTCTTGTTCTTGTTCGTAAAAGGATTGCAAAAAAAAAAAGATTTCTACAGAAGCGTATCGTGCATTTCAATATTATAAATTTAGAAGATTTCAGTTGTCCCAAACTCGATCAATTACAATCAATACACGGAACAGTCTGTCTCGCGCACCGCTTATTTCCGGAAATATGTACAAATACTAGAGTACACGCTTTACGCGAGTGGGTTGTATCAGATTTTAGAATAGTCAATATGTTTTTGATAAATTACTAACATTATTGTTTAGCGCTTACGTAAAAAATAACAGTCGTCGCCTTTCTATCGATTACATCATCTGTCTAAAAATAAATTAGCGTCGACGACATGTTCAAACAAGCACATGTGCTGTCTAGACGTATAAAAATAACCGACACCCCTCTTCCTCACCTACCCATCGAACCGTGAGAAATCAAGTCGTATCCTGTTCACACAGTTAAATACATCACCTGTCTAAAAATAAATTAGCGTCGTCGACATGCTCGAACAAGCACGAGTGCTGTCTAGACGTATAAAAAATAACCGACTCCCCTCTTCCCCACCTACCCATCGAACCGTGAGAAATCAGCTCGTGTCCTGTTCACACGGTTAAAAATAAACGCTTACTGTGCGTTGACTGGTTTCCCCCCTCTCCGGTTTCCACCTCCACAACTACCTCCCTATATATTCCGCTGTGCACGAGCGTTATTCCTTCATTCGTTGAGAGACGTGCCAGAAATTATAAATTCTTTATTTTAAAATGGCATCATTCACTGAAAAGTTTGCAACTATTAGCGCAATTGAGTATAAAAAAATAAAGGAATTGGTAATCGGTGTAAAATATCCGATAGAAGAAATGCAGAATATAGACGCAAAGTGCGGTAAAGCTGTACTCGTCACTCTCCAAGATTACAGAGACCCTAGACTAAAATATCGTGTATATCTACCAAAGAGATACGCAGGCGTTTCCGAAGATGAGGAATTAAAAAATTTAGTACCGTGTTCGCTGCAACTAATTTATCGCGGAGAAAAGGATAAAGCTTACATAGTAGAAATTGTACAGTAGGACCGAATGGACATCTTCATTTGTCGCGTACGATTACATATATTGACATAATGTTAAAATATAATGTGCTTACACATAATTCATTTGATATAATTGTATACAATTGTATATATTTTTTAATTGTCACTACTGTGTGTGTGTGTGTGTGTGTGTGTTTATTTCATTTTTTGTACATATTTGTCCTGTCATAGTGCACTTGTAATTAGTTTTACTTAGTTGTATTTCGTATACAATTGTCATATTGCTTATGTTTACATTTTGAAATTTTCACTACTGTGCGCGTTTACATATTATGTATTTTCAATTGTAATATATTTTGATTACATGTGTTTTAATTATTTGTAATTAAACAGTATTGCTTTTTTTTAATTGTCACTACTGTGTGTGTTTATTTAATTTTTTTATACATATTTGTCATGTCATAGTGCACTTGTACTTAGTTTTACTTAGATGTATTTCGTATACATTTTGTAATTTTCACTACTGTGTGCATTTACATATTATGTATTTTAATTACATGTATTTTAATTATTTGTAATTAAACAGTATTGCTTTAATATTTTTATTGTTTTTTTAATTTCAAAATTCCTTCGAACATAACTTATATACATATTCATAACTCAATATAGAACGTGTTACATAGAACTAATTTAAAAAAATCAATTTTATTAAACAATAATTGTATGATTATAATATACTTTAGAAATTAAAGAATATTTAAAAAACCAACTAACCTTGTACGAGTTCCAGTTGAGTCTCGCGACGAACGATGTGTCTTTGAGAGCAGTTCGTACAGCTTATATATAATATAGTATCTCAAGGATGTACACGAAAGAGATGGTAACAACAAAAAAAGCTCCCACACACAAA